>CAIGRK010244906.1:0-13297 GCA_903798315.1 Fraxinus greggii | reverse complement strand
AATTTGTTACTTAATCGAAATTATGCATAACGGGAATATTCTGCCAATTTTATTTTCACAAATTCTGAGCACATATTTGCTAGTTGATGGAAATTAGCCATCTTTTCATGTTCAGATTTCTCAATCTCTCATCCTTTCTTGGAAATTAGCATGAATTGAAACAAGCTGCTGGCCGGATTAGCAGGAGCAGGTGGAGTAGTTACTAGTCAATTCTGATGGGGTTGTCATTGCATGGATGTTGCCAATTTATCTATTAAGTAGACGATAGTAATCTAATTCTCGTATATAACTTAAAGGACCTTTAACCTATTTGTTTTAAGAAGTCCAACCAATCTTCGAGTAGTCTTCTCTGGCATAATTATCTAAGTTTGTTCTTCCTTTTTTACCTCCCTTTACCATAAAGTCGACCACCAAATTACCTTCTCCGACTCCAATCGTTATGAAAAGGACTTCAACTATCAAGCATTAAATTTACCGACACATCAACCAGAAGCCCTCAATTCTTAAGATAACATTGAAATCGATAATGTTTACATTGTTGGAATGCGGAAGCAGAATTATCCAAAAAATAAAAAAATATCTTCAATTCATTAAATAAAATCGTCTAGACGTTCATGTGCATGTTATATCAAGAATAAGTAATTTGAATTTTTTTACCTAAATTTGATGATTAATTTCTGAATTACGAACTTCCAGCTTTTTGGATCACAAGCTTTTTGACATTTTTAATTCCAAGAACTTGATGCTCAAAGCCTCCAAGTCTTCTATGACATTCTCCAAAATGAAGACTACGCCAATGAGTGGACAGCTTCTTCTAACTAAATTAAAAAGCTAATAATTGGATTAGATGATTGAATGAAGTATACAACAATGACTCCAATTTCAAAAAGGATTTGGTTAAAATTCAAGTAGGAGTTTTAATTAAAGTCAAAGTCCATTTAATGTGCATTTAATTATATGTATAGTTCTTGCAATTATAATTAAGTTTATCATTTTAATAATTATTATAATTAAGTACAAAACTTTANCTTCTAACTAAATTAAAAAGCTAATAATTGGATTAGATGATTGAATGAAGTATACAACAATGACTCCAATTTCAAAAAGGATTTGGTTAAAATTCAAGTAGGAGTTTTAATTAAAGTCAAAGTCCATTTAATGTGCATTTAATTATATGTATAGTTCTTGCAATTATAATTAAGTTTATCATTTTAATAATTATTATAATTAAGTACAAAACTTTATTATAATTACAATTAAGTCCAAAACTATTATAATTACTGTAATTAAACCCCAACACTTTCTATAGCTACCGCAAGGACCTGATCAGATATATATTATCCAAACTCCAAATTAGATCATGTCTAGTCGACCGTAGACCATTCAATCTACTTATTAGTCTTTGCTTTCTCCATTAAAGACAAAATAATGCACTCTTGGATTATATAAGATCAAAGAAACCAATAAATCTGTAATACTTTCCTCGACCTACCGTATATATATTTTATCCTGTTCGGGATTCGATAATTATGTATGAGCATAAATGACCATTTGCCCTTCTAATTATTTTCAGTAGCTTAAGTACTATCTTTTTCAACAGTTCTGCGAACAAATCCCAAATGTCGAAGTTTAGCCGTCGATAAACACTAAACTCAATTTTTAACCGTTCAACATAAAATATTTAAGTAATCACGCTATCCATTTTTCAGGGCGACGGTTCCCAACACGAATTCATGTTCACTACTTCATTCATTCTCAAGTTCCTAACTTACCGAGATATTTGACTAATCAAATTGATCTCACCCATCGGTGATTACAAAAACCATTAAAATCATGAAGAGATAAATATAATTCCGATGAAATACACGGCGACCAAGTGGAATTCATTTTTCTACACGGTTATGCTATAGAATTAAATTCAACACGTGGGTCATTCAATACACTCCAAGTGTACTTGTTTCACCTTTAACTATTTTTGTGATAAGGAAAAATTACAAAACTTAAATAGTGAATTGGTCAACACTTCAACTTTCCAATACATGGTGTCAACCCTCATCCATTAGTTGTGAACACATTATTTATTATAGAAATATAAATAGTGTCACACCGTACTTCTCAATGCAAGTACCAAATATATTATATCAAGTAACCATATACACTTTAATTCGCAAACTCAATAATAAACAAATACAATAAATGAAATAAAAGAAATTTTATTTAGAGCTTATTTGATACACATTATTTCTGAAGAATGCATTTTAGAATATTAGATTGATAGAGAATGTGTAGTTAAAAAATAAGAAAAAATTTGAATTTGCATGTAATATTATTTTATTGAAGAATGTGCGGTTGAAAACAAGAGAAAGAAAAATGAATTTTGAAAATAATGTGGATAAAAAAAAGGCTTAATATAAGAATATTGTTATTTTTAGGTGAGCAAAACTATATTATATGGGTACATAATCGAACAAATCTTCCACTTTTCGTAGAGTATATGTGTTATGTCTTGCAACCTCATGTCTTGTAGATGCCCCTCAAATTTTGGCCAACTGACTCTTAGTAAACGAGTCTACAAGGTTATCCCAGTAGCAATCTTACTGACAACAACATTTTCTCTACCAACTATCTCTCTTAAAAGATTATATTTTCATTTAGTGTGGTTACCCAGTTGATGACTCTAGGTTCTTTAACATTTGCCATAGTCCCACTTTTATCTCAATATAGTGTAAAGGGATGTGCACATGCAGGCACCACCTCGATGTCCATTTAGATTTTCTAAGTCATGCAACCAATTTAATAGCTTCACAAGCTACCAAATACTTGGCATCATTGGTGGAATAAGCAATGCATGATTGCTTGATATTTTTCCAAGTAATGGCCCAATCATCAAGTGTAAACAACGATACTAATATAGACCTGCGATAATCTTCATCACTCTGAAAGTTTGAATCCTTTTAACCTATGAAAACAAGATCTGGCAAGAAAGATATAATTCCTTATTCTCTGGAGGTACTAAAAAATATGCTTTACCACCATTCGATGTTTTAGTCCTAAGGTTAAATAAATCTCGACTCACCATACCAAAAGTATGGCAAACGTCAGGTTTGTTGCACAACAAAACATACATGAGACTATCTACCGTCATACATAAGGTATCTTACTCAAGTACTCAATCTCTTTAGGAGTCTTAGGGGACTAATCCTTAGAGTGTTGGATTTGATGCCTGAAGTACAGAGCAAATCTAACAAGTATCTTGTCAACATATGAGACTTGGGACAAAGTTATCGTCTTGTTCTTTTGATCGCTCAAGATCCGAAACTTAGAACATAACTAGTTTCACTATGTCCTTCATATGAAACCGTTGGGCCAACCACGCTTTCATAGACAATAATACACTTACATTATTTTTAATTAGTAGAATATCATCTACATAAGCACTAGAAAAAAAATATAATTTTGTCTTGTATCTTCTTATAGACACAGGGTTCATAAAAGTTTTGATTAAAACCATATGTCTTAATCACTTTGTCGAATCTTTTGTTCTAAATTCTTAATGCCTACTTCAACCTATAAATGGACAGCTAAAGGTTACATATTTTGCTTTCATGACTACATTCTATGAATCTATTTGGTTGTATCATATAGATACATTCCTCAAGATGACCATTAAAAAAATGACATCTTGATGTCCATTTGCCAAATCTCATAATCAAAATGAGCTGCAGTGGACAAGAAAATCCAAATAGTCTTAAGCATAGCCATATGCGAGAAGGTCTACAAGTTTTCTTTTATAGACCCACTTGCACCCGATGGGCCTATCCCTTTTGATGTATCTACAAGCTCGCAGACCTGATTGGAATACTTGGATTCCATTTCAGTATTTATAACTTTTTGCCATAAATCTGCATCTACACTACTCATAGTCTCCTTGTATAAAGTAACATTTATTTCATTTGTGGTACAATTTAAAATATAAAGACCATTAATCAAATATCTTAGTGGAGATATGAGCTTTATTCTTTAAAATAGTGTAGAAGAACAAAAAAGATGAGCTGATTCCCATAAAGCTTGTAACTAGGTGAAGAGTGTGTATTTATTACAAGAAGCTGAATAATGCCACAAGAAAATATTATTTTCCATTGCCCTTCATTGATCTGATATTGGAAACGTTTGCAGACCATTCTCATTATTGCTTTTTGGATGAAAATTCATGGTACAATCAAATAGCCATTGATAAAAATAGGAGAAAACAACCTTCTCATGTCCCTACGATACTTTTACTTCTGGGAGATTGCATTTTGATCTGTGCAACGCACCTATAACTTTTCAGCGATGCACGAAGGCCATATTTTCTGATATGGTGAAAAAGTATATTGAGGTGTTTATGGATGACTTTTCAGTATTTGGAGATTGTTTTGATGACTGCTTAGAACAATTATCTCTAGTATTACAAGGGTGTAAAGAAAGTAATTTGGTGGTTAATTGGGAGAAGTGTCACTTTATAGTGAAAGAGGGAATAGTGTTGGGACATACGATCTTTTTACAGGGTATTGAGGTTGACAAAGCCAAGCTTCTAGTAATTGAAAAATTGCAGCCACCTAATTCAGTTAAAGGTATCAGAAGCTTCTTGCGGCATGTAAGGTTCTACGAAAGGTTCATTTAGGACTTCTCGAAAATCACAGAACCTCTATGTAACCATTGGAGAAGGATGCAACATTTAACTTTTCTGATAAGTGTTTGAATGCCTTTAATACTTTGAAAGAAATGTTAACTTCTACACCTGTTATAGTGGCACTGGATTCGGAACTACCTTTCGAATTTACATGTGATGCCAGTGATTTCACAGTGGGAGAAGTGCTAGGTCAATGCAAGGGAAAGGTTTTTCATGTCATCAACTATGCCAGCAAGACTTTGACGATGCTCATATCAACTGCGCAACAATTGAAAAGGAAATGCTAATAGTAGTATTTGCCGTTGATAAAATTCTTTCTTATCTAATTGTGATAGTTTATAGAGACCATGCAACTTTGAAATATTTGTTCGAGAAGAATGATGTTAAACCCTGGCTGATTCAATGTGTTCTGTTACTGTAAGTGTTTAATATTGAAATTCGTGATAAAAATGGAATAGAAAATCAGGAAGCAGATCACTTATCGAGGCTTGAATATTTGAAAGATTCAGATGAGGTGTATATCAATAAGATATTTTTAGATGAGCAATTATTGCAGGTGGAAAAGGCTTTGTGGTATGCAAAAATTGTGAACTAGTTAGCATGTGGGTATGTGGACCTAGACTTTACTTATCAGCAGAAGAAAAAGCTTCTACATGAAGCTAAATTTTATTACTGGGATAATTCAAATTTATAGAGAAAAGGGTAGATCAAATCATCAAAGGGTGTGTACCAGATGATGAGATGAAGCCCATCCTATCATGGGTTCAAGCTTCAATTTATGGAGGACACTGGCCATACTAAAATAACAGCGAAGGTGCTTTAATGCAGCTTCTTTTTGCCAACATTATTTAAGGACTGCCATAGTTTCTACAGATCATGTAATAAGTGTCAAAGAATAAGTAACATATTGGCCCGTCACGAGATGCCACTAAATAATATTCTAGAGGTGGAAATATTTGATGCATGGGAAGTTGATTTCATGGGACCTCTTCCATCGACCTATAACAATCGATATATCTTAGTGGCATGGACTATGTCTCAAAATTAGTGGAAACCAAGGCATTGCCTACCAATAATGCAAGGGTAGTGGTAGGATTTATAAAGAAACATATTTTCAACCGCTATGGATTACCAAGAGCCATCATAAGTGATGGCAGCACTAATTTCTGCAATTGATTATTCCAGGCGGTACTTTATAAGTCCAGAGTACAATATCGAATTGCCACACCTTATCATCCTCAAATGAGTGAACATGCTGACAATTCAAATAGACAGATAAAAAGAATTCTGGAACTCACGGTGAATGCGTCTTGAAAATATTAGTACAAGAAATTGGACGATGCTTTGTGGGCTTATCACACCGCTTACAGGATGCCGATTGGAATATCGTCACACCAAATAGTATTTGAGAAAGCATGCCAGTTGAGTTTGAGTACAGAGCATACTAGGCATTAGCAACTAATTATGGACTTAGAAAAGATTGGAGAAACAAGAATATTACAACTTCTTGAATTGAAAGAATTAAGAAGAGCAGCCTATAAAAATCCGTCCATCTACAAAGAAAGGACAAAACAGTGGCATGACAAGAACATTAGAGACTGAATTTTTAGAGTGGGAGATCAAATGTTCTTACAGAATTCTAGACTTAAACTCCTTCCAAGAAAATTGAAATCAAGATAGTTCAGGCCTTTCATCGTATTTGAGTGTTTCCCTATGGTACAGTTGAATTATAGCACCTAAGAAAGGAAAATTTCAAGGTTAATGGACACCGCATCAAACACTAGGTAGATCATTTTCCTATCACTAAAAAAAAGCATTGAACTAGCCATTCTAGAATAATAATGGCATAAAGTCCAGCTAAAGACTTTAAAGAAGCGTTTCTTGGGAGGCAACTCAAACTCTATCCCTTATTCATTACTTGGTTTTTTTAATTTATAGTTTGTTTCTTTAGGAAAATTCTTAAGTGGAGGGTGACATCAAGTCTGGATGTGAGATGGAAACAAAGGTATCAAGTTTAGGAGAGAAAATAAAAGTCCAAAAATAAAAATAAAAAAATTGGAGCGACTACAACAGAGTTGTAATGCTGCGACGCAATGTCCCAGGTGTAGCGGCGCTACAAAACACCCCCTTTCCCTCGAGATGTGGGGCTACGACTCCACATCATGCAACCCCCTGATTTTTTTTCTTTTAACTCTATATATATATATATCCCGTTTCCCTTTTCTTTCTATTTTTTTCAATTCATTCTTTCCAAAATCCCTTTCAAGCCCTACTTCTGTCATGGCGCCACAAAATTCACCCTGCCCCTCGAGACGTGGTTGCGGCACCACATCATGCAACCCCCCAAATTTTTTTCTTTTACCTCCATCTTCTCATACATACACCTTCTTGATGTAGATAAAGATGACTTTTCTAAACTGTGTAAGTGAGTGCAATTGATTTGGTAGACATAATTTTAGAGTTCGCCCGCCCGAACCCTACATGGAAACGATTCGGCATCGATGTCACTAATTTTTTGGCAGCAGGCATGTTTCCTGAATGCAAAGTGTGGTACTATTTCATATGTGCTAAACTGTTGTGCAACAACAATATTAGTGAAGTGACAAAGGAGAAGGCGTTGTGAACTATGCTATTTAGAAGGGCCTCAATGTTAATGTGGAAATGGTCATTCAGTCCAACTTCTTATACATACTTCGTGGGTCTACCACTACCAGTCTAGGCTATCCTTCATTGATTTACGCTCCATGTAGAGAAGATGGAATTATGACATCCCCAACAGAGGAGATATTTCATCCTAAACCAACCCTAACTAAGAAGATCATCTGGCAGTTCACTAGCAATCAACTATTTGCAAGTGCACCGCCACAGGACACTGAGGCATAGTCATCCCGCTTCTATCAACCTCCACCTGTCAGTAATCAAACCGAGGACAATATTGGTCGAATGGAAGCTATGCAATTGCAGTTCAATGAGAGATAAGACGAGTAGGAATTGAGAAATAAATAGAGACATGACGGGATCCAACATCAACTGGATCAATTACAGGTATCCATGAACAATCACTATCAGGAGTTACAAAAACTCTATGTATACACAATATCGATATCAAAATGAGTTCTTTTCAGTGTTGGCCTTTGCATATTCCCATATGACATTCCCTCCATGGTCGACATTCCTATATCATCCAGCTAACCATGACCTACCTCTACAAGATGATTGCAATCACCCGTACTGATATCTTCAGGGAAGTTCTAACCCTTCTTTATATTTCTTTTCACATTGGGGACAATTTATGTTTTAAGTTTGGGGGATGAATCATTAGGGTTAATTATTGTTGTCATTTGTTTAGTAATTTGTGTTTGTGTGATATTAATTGATTTCGTGTGAATTAAAAAAATTGCATGCTTGTGTGAGTTAGATAGTTTTGTCGGCTATGATTAATATACTTGAGAGCATGTATCAATTTGTGGACTGTGGATGGATCATATGTTTTAGTTGAATTTTGTGCTTATCCATACAAAGTGATACAATATTTATGCACGATAATTAAGTATAGCATCATACAGGAACATGAAGATTCCTATGTATAGGCTCAATAGACTTGGGCGTTTAATTCCTTAACCCTTGATTCACAACATCCATTAATAATAATAATAATAATAATAATAATAATAATAATAATAATTTGGCGTGTTCTAGCTGGCAAAAGAAATTATCTAAGCTTGTGATGATTCCGTGCATGTGAAAAAGAATTGTGTGGAGTGTCTTTGACTTTCTAGTACGAGCTTGGTGATGACCGAATGCTAGGATCTAACCCCTATAAATTTTCCTTTTCTTTTATAGAAAATAAGCATTGCACTTATTGAGTTTATCCCTTACGTCGCGTATATTTTACTCGAGTTATTAAGTCCATATGAGTATGTTGAAACCTGGTATCCTTTGGCATTACAAAGTTGGGAAGTTGCCAACTAAAAGCTCGTTATAGGGGTCAATAAGATAAAAATGGGTGAGGTCAATATAGGGCTGAAAAGAAAACATCAAAAAGAGAAAACTTATATACAAGTGTGCAAGTAAGGACTGATTGTTAGGGGACTATGTAATTAGTGGGTTTGAATCATGTGGTATAAAATCAATTGAATTTTGATTTTTTTTTTAATTTATTTCTTGACTTGTTTCATTATTGTTGAAGCACTCATAATTTTGATAATCATCACATGAATTAATTGTTGACGTTACTGGTTAGACTAAATCAAACTAGAGTGATGTAATGAACTAATCAAAGAAATTAAACTTTATAATTACATCTTTGGGAGAGAATGAAAGAAACAGGTTTGGGAGAATTTGACGAGCGTTAAAAAGATATAATTGACTATAGAGTGTTGGGACGTGAACTTGAGAATGTAAGACTTTATATTTGATTCTTCATGCACACAATTATTTTGCATTGGGTAAGTGGAAGTTTGACTATTGTATTGTCATTTTGTAACCATTCATGAATGTGATATAATGTTCTCAATACTAAGCCAAATGACAAGCTATCTGACTAAGTTTTATTTGTATGATTCTTAGTATTCTCTTTTTCTTTTTGTTTGCTTGAGGACTAGTAAACTATTAAGTTTGGGGTGTATTATTCCATTTTTAACTTGATTATGAGTCGGATCTTATGCTTTTTGAATGTTTTTAATATGTTTGTTAGTGTTGTTTTGTAGGAATGTTAAGATGATGCAAATCATGGAAAGAAAGGAGAAAATAAGGCTATGGTATGGATCAAATAGAAAAGAGGAATAGAAAGGGTAAAGAGTAAAACCATGTCATCAAGGGAAACAATTGTGGTGTCTAGGCGCCACGAACATATAAGGCCCAAGGGAGGAAAAGTTTCATTTTCTAGGTCCAATTTCGAGCCCACAAGAAACCCTACATTCATACAAACATGGGGAGGAGTTTAAAGAGAAGTGATTGACACTTTAGAGGGGTTCCATACATTGAGAAAAATAGAATACAACTAGAGAGTGAAGAGCACACTTCAAGGAAGAAAAAAAATCAAGAAACTCAAGATTTGAAGTATTGATTGGAAGATGAAGAAGAATTTGATGTAAGATTAATGTTTTTCTACATATTTATTCAAAATCCGGTGATGTATTCAATAATAATTTTTTGTTTTTCTTTTTTGTATTATGAGTAGCTAAATTTCATATTAGGGCAAAAATGTAATCTCCCTTTATTTCTTGATTGGAAGAGGAAGAAGTTCTTCGTGCAAAATTAATTTCTTTTTCAACAACTTTATTCAAATTCGGTAATGTATTCAATAATTGTTTTTCTTTTAGCATTATGAGTAGCTAAATTCCATAATATGGCAGCAATATAATCTATTTGGGACCCTTTATTTCTTTTATTCAAGATTCTTGTTATTTTATCATATATGTTTGATTTTTCTATGAGTTTAATGCATTGAATTACTCGATCACTAATTTGATGATTTTGTAAATCTTTTACAAATCAAGAGGTGAGTTTGAGATTTCCACAATATAGTAAAATTCGGTAAATTAGTATAACGTGCAGAGATATATATACTAAGTATTGCGGTCGTTATATGAATTCTTAGAACTAATATTTCCTTTAACTAATGTTGATTCTTATAGAGATATATGAATGAATTAGTTGAATAGACTTAATGAAAACTTGAGAGAGGTAAATTGAATACAATACATTAGACTATTGAATAATTAAAGGTGATCAACAAGTGAAATTTTTCTGCCCTAATATCCGTTCATTATTTGAATTCTCAATCAATTTTTGTGTGCATTTTGATTAATTTCAAGTGTTTAAACCAAAATATCACAACATATAATTCTTTTTTTCTTCCATCAAATAGGATATATAAAAATTAGATTAAGTCCTAAAGTATAGTTCTCGTAGCAACAATAATTCGGACTTAAAGATCTACTATATTACTTGTTACGATATCGTAAACTTATGATATAAAAAGAATGACACACCAACATGGGCCACGACCAAATCGAGATTGACACAAATCTGCATGAATCATGCAACTCTGCCTTTCAACCTTCCTAGTTTTTCCTATATACTAGTTTTCTACCAGTGCAATGCATGGGTCATACTATTTTGGAAGTGTTTTTAGTGTATTCAATGTTATATGAATTTAGCAACTGAACAAGAAATTGATAAGTTATGAAGAAAAAAAGTTTTGTAATGTCGAGAAGTCTTTTTTAGTTTGTATGGTTGGAATGCTATATTATTGACTAAATGCAATGATATAAAACTGTACATATAATATTTTTTAGTAAATTACAATAAATAACGATATGAATGTATCTATATTGTGTTTGCTTTATTTATCTATTAAAAAGTGTATAGACTTGAGAGCTAAATAAAGTGCAAAATTTAATAGATTGTAAAAGTGTTCTTTTACAAAAGTACAAATTTTCATAGTTACTAGCAGTAAATGTACAAGGAGTATATAGTGGCAGATCACAATGTTCACATTCAAAAGGATAAAGAAAGAAACAAAAACCCCAAAGCAACCTCTTAACCTCTTAATCTCAAAAATAATAAGTCATTGTTAGTTGGTAGAGTTCTAGCTGGGAATTCTTCATTAAGGATTGCACACATGCATGTGAGATTGCTTCTCTTACTTGACTGCTAACTGCTACAAAAGTAATGTAGATTATTTTCATTCATTTTTTCTTTAGGCATTAGTCTGGTTGTCGGTTTCATAGCCTTTGTGAGCCTTCTTTTTTGGCTTCGAGTCTGTTTCAATAATTTCATTTGATGTTTGAAGGAGAGAACTTTTTCCAATTGCCCCAGTCATTTTTTTTTTGTGTTCATGGAGACTTCAGTGGCAGGGCTGTGCATTTTCTCTTTGCCTTTTGCGTCTTTCTTGTCCAAACATTCCTTTATTTCAGTTGGATTGCTCATGCCAATTATCGTACTCGAAGGATTTGTTTCAGTCATTGTAGTTAAAGGCTCGCTTTCAGTGATTGAAGCTAAAGAGTTGAATGCAAAGATGATTTTGAAGTGGGATTCAGGAGGGTTTTGGCGCTTCTATGTCACCTTCAGATAAATTAGCAATTCTGTTTCACTTTCAATTTTCATCTCATTGTTGATTTCTACATTTGGTTCTTTAGATAGAACAAATGTGTTTGAATAGTAAATGATGGTGTGTTGAAGGAATTATTGTTGGAGGATGTTAGAATTTGGGTTTTACCTTTTTGAAATGGTTCATTATGTCATTGGCAGTAGTTTACAATAATGTTTTTGCTGCGTTCCCTATAATGCTTGCATCTAACCATCCAAATTTGTCTTCGAGGTGAACAAAAGCATTTACTCTATGGATGAGTTTTTTTTCCAAAGCATGTATTATATAATTTTTGAATGAAGTATTAGCGTGAGGTAAAAATTCAATATATGTTTAATGGTATAACGTACCTTAGGATAGCTTTTGCATGTTCAGACTTGCAGAATCGACATTTGTAGACTTGTTCAAACATTGTGTTGAATGTTTTCTTGCAATTGTTGCAAAACATATACCAAAATTTTTTATTTTTTGAAATGATCTTCCAATGTACTTTTACCCAATAGAATTTTTTCTGTAAAGAAAAGAACTAAGTTGTAATTAGATTAAAGAAATAGAAAGATGGGAAATCGTGTAGTGTTTTGATAATGTTTATTATATAATATAGAAAGAATGTATTTATGTTACTTATATATTGAATGAGACGCTATGGAAATTACCCCAAGATAAACTCTAAGTAAGTTGGCAATTGGTGTGAATTTGTCTTTAGTTGGAGGCGATAGTTTCGGTGGGTTGATAACAACAAATGGCTTACTTTCTATAAGTCTGTCATGTCTTTCTTTGTTAGCTTCCACCCTATAGGAAATAAACATTAAATTAGTTATAAAAGTTATTGTTGTATATTTTTTTCTATGCATGTTGAAATGGCCAGGAAGCTTATTTTGAGTACCAGTCTTTGTAGTCTACAACAGCTAATAGGTCAGAATTGATGAAGATGGTGTTGTTGACTTTGGTTGAAAGGGTAACGCCTGCATAAGTGAAGAAAGAATAATTAACATGTGACTGTGTAATTTTATAAGAGTGTTGTAAATGAACGAGTGTGTGAATTGAACATACCATTTTACGAAGAAACCTTAAGATTAGTAGCCCATATGACAGGCCTGCATGCAAGGTTTTCAAGAATTGTAATGCATTCTCGTTTGACAAAGCTATCCCATAGGGTGAGCATCATTGTTTGGAATTTTTTCTCCATCAATATAATATCTTGAAGAGCGGCTTGTGTACCAAAATGGGTTTGGCTAATTCGTTTTTGTCTAATATTTAAAGCTACACCCATAACTCCTACAAGAAAGACAGATTATTCTTATTATTTTGTATGTAGTAAATTTCAAAGTTATAAAATAACTATGGAAGATTGTATGGAATTACTGGTTGTAAAGTTGATGTTTAGAAATCTTACTGATGATATTCTTATCCATGTGTTGCTCTAGTTCATCAAATGGAGTAAGTTTTTTTGTGAGAAGGTGAAGTTGTAACGACCCAAAATTTCACAAACACTAAGGTGATACAAAAAATTCAATTTCTTTGCGGAA
>CAIGRK010244873.1:0-13264 GCA_903798315.1 Fraxinus greggii | reverse complement strand
GCATCATTGATTGTCTTATTAACTAGCTCCTAGTGCTTTTGAAAGAAAACTTGCATGAAGCCATCTGGCCCGGTGCTTTAAATGGCCCCATTTGTGAAATTGCACCTTCAATTTTCCTTGGAATAAAACTTTATCTCTTAACTCTTCTTGCCCTACTGAGCTTATTGTTGAAGTAATCCATGATAGAAATGCCTCTAGCTAATCATCTGATTCCCTAGAGCTTGTGAAGGTGTCCTTAAAATATTTCTCCAACAATTGAACTAGATCCCCTTCACCATCAACTCACTTTCCATCCCCATTCTTCAAACAATTAATGTCATTTTTCTTGCGTCGATTAGAGGCCCGCCTATGAAATAGCTAGTATTCATATCCCCCCTCTCGAAGCCACTCCATTCGCGCTCGTTGCTTCCATAATAACTTTTCTCTCTCAGATAGCCTGTCAATTTCCGTCTCCAAATATTTTATCTCATCCATAACCTTCCCACTCCTATCCTTGTTATACAGTTTAACTAGTTCTTTCTGCATAGTTACAATTTTTTTCCTCCACTGCCCAAAATTTGTCTCCTCCCCACTTCTTCGATCTACCTCCATAATCTCCCAACAGACTCTTCAGTTACCACACTTTGTCCACTTCACCTCCCGATGTCATTCCTTCATGCCATGCTCCTCTTACTGCCTTTACATACCCTTCCTGCTATAGCCAAAATGGATTAAATCAAAAAGGTTTGCACCCTATCCTCACTCTTTTTCCATTACTCTGCATGCCCAACCTCAGAAACAGCAATCGATGATCAGAGCTCAAAAAATCCAAATGCTCCGTCATTGCATATGGAAATAGTTGTTGCCACCCCAGATTACATACAAACATGTCTAGCCTTTTGTCTATGTTTCCATCTAGACCCCCTTATTGTTCCATGTAAACAGGGGCACTAGAAAACCCACATCTGATAATGCGCAATTGCCGATACATTTTCAAATTTAGTTATTGCTGTAAAAGGTCGATCAATTTCCCTTTCTTTTCTTCCATTTAAATAACTTTATTAAAATCGCCCCCGCATACACATGGTATAAAGCTCAATTCCCGTAGTCTGCGAAGTAATTCACATTAGTTATGCCTTAACTCAAGAAACATCGAGTTTTATATATAGGGAAAACTATATAACTACCAACCTTTAAAGAGAAATTTTCAAAATTGTCAAACTCGTTGAATTCTTTCAAAAATGAGGTGGTATTAATTAAATGAGTAATACTATTTGTACATCATTATATACCAATTTATTTATTGATTAATAATGTGGAAGTGAGAGAAAGAGAATGAAAGAAAATAAATTCAGTAAATATTATCCACATCATCAATCTGTTAATCAATATTACACAATTATGTACAAGTGGTAATGCTCTAATTAAATAGGTACTTAAACAATTAGTTATGTAATTAAATAGGTTAAGATCAAAATGACATACAATTTATGGTCACATTTACGTACCAGTCACAATAACAAAACTACACAATCACAAAGATACAAAATATGGATCGCAATTACAAATTTAGCCCTTGTTTGATGGAAAATAAAAATTAGATTTTAATAAAACTTAAGGAATATGTGATTGAAAAATTGTGAAACCAATAAAATATGTGGTTAATATTGATTGTTTGACTTTAATTTAAATTAAAATTTTAATCAATACCCAACAAAAGTTTAGTCACAAATCATACATTTTTATAGAACTTATTTATTGATTACAAATTATCAAATAAATTGCTCATAACTTATTTATCGATCATATATTATCAAATTAATTAATCACAACTTATTTATCGGTATTTACAAATTGCTTTTTTTATTGATTACAATTACCCAAATAATTGGTCACAATTACCTAATAATTGGTCATAATCGCTCTTCATTCCACTGACTTAGTTCACCACCATCGATACCACCGAAAACGTCATTGCCATCTCACCACTACCATGCAGATGTATCAAACGCAGCGTCACCTTACCACCACTACCACGACACAGATCTGTACGTCCACAGCACCACCACCATGCAAATTTGTACATCCACCTAAACCATCATCACCAAACCCCCAACAATGAAGTACCACCATCATAAAATCATCACCCACACAAATTTGTACACCATAACCCACCACCAACACCACCACTTGTACCACAATCATCGCAAATGAGATCAATCTAAAGGGTGATTTTAGCCCTTATAAAGCTGCGACCCTATCTAAAAACCATCAAATTGATCGCTAAACCAACATAAAACACATCAACAATATCTAATCCACAAAAATAAATCGAAAATAAACTCAAACCAAAATCAACAGAGTTCCATTGCAATTCACGAGCACACACCCTAATGCACTCGATTGGACCTTTCTAGTATGATCTTGGCAACGTAACCACCACCAATGAACTTAGAAGGCCCCAAAACCCACGGAGTGGAGTCATCGACCTCCAATTTGGTGAAAATTTTGTATTTCTAGAAAGAGAAAGCTTGTATTATAAGATATGATGTATTTTAGAGGGAGGGAGAATTCACAACGGAGATATTTGCAATTGAGGGTCGTGGGTGGGTTGTGGGGGTAGGGGTAGGAGAGATATTCATGTATGTATTAATTAAAAATATTATTATTATTATTATTATTATTAAAAAATTGAATTATGTCCTAAGTTTTTGAATAAATAAATTGCAAACCTGATTTTTGAAGTTGAAAGTTAAAAATCAAGCGTAGGTGTAATTTTCAATTGTGTCTATCAGGCAAAGCAATACAGGGCCAACTATCAAGCCCGCATATTGACCCAAATTTGGTAGATGAATTTCAAATTTGGGCTGCTAGGTCCGGATCCGCTCCAGTTGCAGCCTAATTTGCCCCGTTTCCCGCACTGACGTTTCCTTCGCGTTAGTATAGAAGCAACTAGCAAGCATTCTTGTAAATGCAATCGACCCCCCAAAATTCTCTGCAATTCCAGTTTTGCTGCAAAACCCTTAGATAGTTGAGATTCAAGATCACACTGACACTTCTCATTCTCAGGGGTAAACATTTCTCGATTGATATTATACGTACTCTTGTTAATCTGATGAGTGCTATGCTACTGTCATGATTTTAGTTGCTAGCTTTGATTGCTCGCGTGAAGATTAGGGTTTTAAAATATTTTCTTCCCTCTCGCTTCTGAAAGCAGTACTCTTTCGTTTTTCGTGTAATACTGTTGTCAAATCCCGAATTAACACTGTATTGCCATAAGTTTCAGTTCTAATGAACAAGTGGTGCCAATATTAACTCTTATGTAAACAATTTATGGTATCTTGAAAATTTTCCGAATAAGTATCACAACTTTATTTGTATACCGCATAATATAACCACAAAGAAAAGATGCGTTGTGTTTAAGAAAATTGGGCTATAATTTCGTGATTAATTATTTTTTGGATTCATTTTACCGGAAATGTCTGTTTGAGATTTTAATAACTGCTAGTTTGGTTGCTTGTTGCAGAAGGTTCTCCCTGATAAGTTAAAGATGGATTTCGACGAGTATGAATATTTAGAGAATACGGTGGAAAATCCAGAACCGAAAAAGTCAAAGGAGATTATGAATGGAGGTGAGGACAGTTTGAAATCCAGAGAGAAAGATAGAAGTCAGAGTTCAAAGCACAAAAGGGAAGGTAATGACAATGATTTGGATAAGCAGATGAAACATTCAAGGTCAAAGGACGAGTCTCATGATAGCAGGAAAGAAAGGAGCTCAGGTAATCTCCCATCTTCAAGAGATAGGGAGATGAGTGACAATGATAGACATAAACATAGGCGGGAGCATAGAAACAGAGACAAGGAAGAGGGCAGTGGAAAAGAGAAAGACAGGGAAAGGGGCAAAGAGAGGGACATTGACAAGAAACGAGAGAGTTATCGTGATGGGGACAGGAGAGAGCATGCCCATGAATATGGAAGAGAGAGAGACAGGGAGGGGGAGCGCGAGAGGTCGAGGGGGAGCAGAAGTTATTCAGAAAGAAACCGTGATGATCGGGAGAGGGAGAGAAGTAGGGATGTGGAGAGGAGTATAGACAGGGAGTATAAGGAAAGAGGAAGGGAGGAGTTTAGAGATCGCGATCATGAAAGCAGGTAGTGCTCCAGTCCTGCTCTTCTATGTTAATTTATTTTTTTTAAGTATTTATTTTTTGTGTATATATATTGAACTTACTGATTTGAACATGTGTATCAATCATGGAAATTGGGCATATATTTTTCTGTATTTGGAAATAAAGTTGGTGTTTATGCACTCTTTCTTCGTCAATTTGGCTCGTGCCATATCTCTGTTGTTATTCTTAGTGGGAAATTGGGGTTGAAACATATTAAATGGTTAAATTTCATCCAATACTTCACTTTAGGATATTTTTGTATGAAGGTACTAGTTCTAAATGGAGTCGAAGCTAAATACTGGTTGGTTGACTTCTTAAATCTCAATAAATACCCTGTGGAAAAATTCTGATGGTCTAGCTGTTGGTTTATGCTTTTTTCAAGCTATTTATTTGATTATTATCGACTGCAATAGGGTTGAAATACTTTGAGGTGTTTCATGTCACAAATTGAAAGAATTCCAGTTACAAACAGCTTTATTGAGTTCAAAATTTCTTGTAATGTGTGAAGATGGTGATGTGTGTATATGTCTCTTATTCTTCAAATTTCATTTCCAGGAATGCTTATGTAGAATAAGGTTTATTTTGCGGCTTTCTATGTTGGAGAGTTTCTATAATATTATTTTTAATTTTTCCCCCGTGGAAATCTTTTTCATTTTTCTGTTGTAGCAGTTTATATTTATGTACATATTGTATGGATGTATGCCAACACATGGAAAAGGTTGTATGTATTTTATATAGAATGCTGAATCCACTTCAACTGTAACCCTTGGCCTTCCAGCTAAAGACATGGGTTCGATTCCTGCAATCCACTTACATCCTTATTCTTATTTACTCATTTCGTATTGGTTCGTGTTTCTGTATGTGTTAGTTTCATTTTTATATTCATAGGGTTGCTAGCTTCTGATTTAAGTTCGATGAAACAAGTGTTACCATGGTTGTCACATTTTAAAAATTTTAACTGGGTGAAGTTGAATTTTATGTGCATTTTTAGTGTTCCATTAGATGGATATTTCATTCCGTTAGCCATCTCTCTGTTAAGCGGTTAACTTGTGTAGCAGTTACACAACATTATTTTTCTTCTTCTTCCTGCTTTTGAGGTAAAAATAACATTTTAAAGATTTGATGGACGTGCTTGATTGCTTTGGCTGTAGTTTATACCTTCGTTTATATTTGTGCACGTAAAAAATTCTATGTTTGAGTGTTTGGGCAATTCTTTTGGTTATTCTAGGTTTTTTTGTTACTTCAATATATATTCCAGCATTTATGATAATAAATTTGCTCTTTAATATGATGGTGCAAAATGTAAAATTAGGTTCAGCATAGAAGGGACAAGCCTGTTGTTTATTCAGTGCCTGCAGTTTTTCATTGTTCATTTCCCTTAATTGCTACTTTGTTCCCCAGGTTTTTCCATTGCTTTCTCATCAAGATGTTTCTTGTTTTGACCAAACGCAAACCTAAGTACAGTTTGTTGACTCTATGGAGTTGACAGGCAGGAGTATGATACATGGCTTTGACCAGTTTAAGAAGAAATTCTTGCTTCCCTAAGGGATTTTCCCTTTTATGAGTGAGGAATTCTCTGCATATGTTATGTATATTAAGGAGCAAAGCACTCATTCAAACATTGCTATGTGGATGTTCCAGGCTGCTGTACATTACATAATTAGCAAATTTATCGGTGATTGGGGTCAATTGGTATTTGACATAATTTGTTTGTTTTCTAATTGATTTCTGCAGACGATACAAAGAGAAAAAGAAAGAAGCGGAAAAGCCGGAAGCGGATCCTGAACGAGATCAACGAACAGTTTTTGCTTATCAGGTAGTTGAACTATACAATCAAGCTTTTCTTTCTATACTAGGCTTATATCTGGAGGTTTCCTCACACATTCTCTGTTACAATTTCCAGATTTCTTTGAAGGCAGTTGAAAGAGATATCTATGAATTCTTCTCCAAGGCTGGCAAGGTTGACCTAGATTGTTTTGATATTGTGGCATATTTTGTTAATATGTACACTGTCTGTGGTAGATCTCCTACGTTTTAATTTATATGTTAACCTATTGTAGTTTTTTTGTCTGCGTTTGTTCATTGCCGAGCGCTTTAAATTATTGCTGCACCATTTTACCTTTTTGATGATATGCACATCGGATTTTAATTGCAGAAGTCCTAGTATTTTTCTCTCTTTTAAGTTTATTACTGATGACATTTGACAATTTCAGGTCAGAGACGTACACCTCATAATGGACCGCATTTCCAGACGCTCCAAAGGAATTGGGTAAATACTTATCCTTCCTTTCCTTTTTATCTTTCTCGAATATGTGATCCTTGTTACTTTGATTTTATCAATTGTCATCTTGACAAAGTTATATGGTCAAGCAACAATATCTTTGAACAATATTTCACAGTAGTGGGGAGTGAGCAGAATTTGGGACAAGGTGAATGGTATAGCCATATCTAGCAATACAATTTGTGTATTTAGTAAGACCATAATAACCTTTCTTGTTAACTTTTTGGATGCATTTTCTGAAATTAAACATCAAAGTTGAAAATCACAGAGACAACTGAGATATAATTAGGGGCAATGAGTTAGACAAAACAATGAGCAGTCTTTGTCCAGAGGTTTTGGGGAATTTTCCCTGTAAGATTTTTTTTTTTCACGTGCTCTGGATTTGTAGTTCAATGTTTGGTAGCCTGTGACAGAATTGTATAATTTTTTGGCTTTTTAAGAGATTTGAGTCATGCTTGAAGAATTCGAGTGACATTGTCCTTTGGAATGAACCCAATTGTTGTGTCACTAATTTTTATGTTTTCTGTGAAATGTCAGCATTATATATGTTTTAACACTTTGAAGGGTTCAGGGATTTGTTCGATACAGCCTTCATAAAGCATGCCTGGGAAGATACTCTTCAAATCTTTATTTCTATTTCTGCAGGTATATTGAATTTTATGATGTAATGTCAGTTCCTATGGCGATAGCACTTTCTGGTCAACCTCTACTTGGTGTACCAGTGATGGTTAAGCCATCAGAAGCTGAAAAGAACCTTGTTCAGTCTTCTACATCTGTTGTTTCGGAGGATAGAAAGCTATATGTTGGCAATCTACCTGTTACCATAAAAGAAAATCAACTTCGCCAGGTAGTTCTATTTTTGCGCTTGACGTTAACATGGTTATCTGACTGGAAATCTAGAGACATTTATAAGTTCCGTTGCATGGACATTTCAACTAGGGTAGCCTGTCCGTGTCCAATATATGTCGGAAACCGACAACTCCTCAGACACTCTACTATGATCACATCTCTTTTTTTTTTTTAATTAGAAACATTATATATTATCAACTTAAAATTATTAGTAAATAACAAATATGTGCTCATATTTAAAAGAAAAATAACGAGAAAAAGTAGCAGCAAGTATAAAGCTATATTTGTATTTTATAAAATAAATAAAGAATTTTAAAGGATTTAATCAATGTGTCGGTGTCAATACTTTTTTTGAAAAATCGTGTATCGACACGTCCTGTCAGACACACGTATCCATGTCGGTGCATCATAGTTTATAAGTTTCTCCTTTCGTTTTTTCACGTCTTGACCTCTCTCCTTTTTGACAAAAAAGAGATTCATGTATTGCACATAAAATTTAGGTATTTGAACCTTTTGGTTCTGTGGAGTTGGTGCAGCTGCCCACCGATCCTGAAACTGCCAATTGCAAAGGTTATGGTTTTGTACAGGTGAGTTTGATATCTTCTAATAGAAGCATCCTGAGGACGGTTTGTTTGTTTAGTTTGCTGTTCTAGTTGCAAAGAAAATCTACTTTGGAGTAGAAACAACCATTGTCAGACATGATATTTGCGTGACATAACAGTAGTTCTGAATTTAGATTCCGTGAGAACCTTTTCGACCTGTGGATTCCCTTTGCAGTTTGCACGTCTTGAAGATGCTAAGGCTGCACAAAATTTAAACGGGCAACTGGAGATTGCAGGTCGAGTAATCAAGGTAATGAAACTTTCAGGAATTTATTTCCTCTGCCTTCAACTCTATACTAAATCTCATTTATATGCAATCACTTCCAAGGGAGATGAGATGCATAAAAATTGTGAGAGACCTTTGTTTTTACGTTATGACATGGTCTCACTTTGAATAGACCTCTTTTTTTTTTGTGTGATCCAAAGTGTATTTAGGTATTATTGAGCTTATTTTTTACTGTAATTATAATCACCACTCAATAGTATTGATTGTCGCTGGATTTGTATAAAAAAGGAATAGTTGGCTGGGAAGGAAGCATTATGGAAACTTTGGTCAGAGAAGGTTATACAGCGATACATTTAGGATGGGGTCTATTGATTCAGGGACATCTGCGTATTTAACTATTAACAGATCATATTGTGTACATGCAATTCATGGTCTATCATATTGATTTTGGCAAAGTTAATTGCTTCATCACTGGAACATCCATAGTTGTGACATGGAATTGATTTAGACATGCTTAGAAATCTGTGTTTCTTCTCAGTTAATTTTGATAGATTTTGTATCTCAAATAATCTTAGATATAACATTCTCGATTTTAATTTTATGCATTCTTGGGTTCTATATCTTTGTACTACAAACGAAGCATGTCCAGCTTTGATGTATCAAGTTTTAAACGGTTTACATGCGTGGTTTTATCTTATAAATAAAAGGGCATAGCTTTAAAATATTTAAGTTTCGCAAGTTTCACAAATTGACAAGTTATTCTCTATTGTAGTAATTTGTTGTATTTAATCCTCTTTGCTTGCACACTGCGTATGGGTACAATATATCTGATTCTACCAGAAATTCTTGTAGTAGATTTGCTTATGTTGGTAATCTATCACTTTTGCTTTTCTCAATCTGTAGGTCTCTGCTGTTACAGATCAAGCTGGAATGCAAGATGCTGGGGCAAATGTTGCTGATTTTGATGATATTGAAGGCAATGGATTGGTCAGTTGCCACTTATTTGGGAGTATTAGCAGACCCTAAACCATATTTTGTTTGCTCTTTTTGCTTATGATAACTTTCTTCACCCTGTAGACAATGTGTTCTTAGGCCCGGTCTGATCCCCATTTTTTGTGGAAAATAGATTTTGGAATAGTGATTTTTTGAAGAATGTGGTGTTGAAAATGAATTTTGGGAAAAATGGAGCTCAAACATAGGCTTAATATGTTGCATTGTATCATCTTCTGTTACCCAATATGGAGATGCAAAGATTAAATGCATCCTGGTGTTCTTACATAAAAATAAAATTTTTTGAAGCTTCTCTCCAAATTCATTTATATGAACCTCGATAATATTCTGAAATTGTGCATGAGGCCTCGCCACTAGATGGAAGGAAAATAAAATACACGTGTAACAATGCAAGCTATCAGCTTCTTGAGATATATGGTCCTTTGATGAACTAAACACAGGAGTCATGGGCCACTTGACTTGGCCCCCATAGCACCTTTTCAATCTTTTTTACATGCATGTAAACTGTTGCTGGGCCCACGAGCTAAGCCACAGTGTATTATTGAGATTTATAACAGACCTGATGGTAAGCTTCCTATCCATTGTCAGGAACTTATTATTACTAGTGTTTATAAACTCGCGGAAACAACGGAACTAGTTGCATTGTAGTTCTAATGGATTTGCACGTATAATTTTTTCACTTCAGCATGCAAGGTTCATTTTCTTTTTAACTGGGAGTATTTATACAATGAATGATATTTTATAGTTTATCGAATAGCTTGACATCCTAACGTATTTTCTGATTATTTCATGTATAATAATCTTTTATTTCAGTGTGCATATAATGTCTTATCTATTTTTTCTTGTTTTCTTCATTCTTTCCCTTGAGATTTTTGTGTTTCATCCACCGAAAAAATGCTGACCTGCTCTTTCAACGGTCTGCAGTCCTTGAATGCACACTCGAGAGCACTTCTCATGCAGAAATTGGATCGCACAGGCACTGCTTCAAGGTTCAATATCTTCCTGTTTGTTAGAGCATGTTTGGTACAAATTAAAATCAGACTTTAATCTAAGTCAAAGTCAAACAATCAATATTAACCACATCTTTCATGGTCCCACAGCTTTTCAACAACACATTTCAAAAACTTCTATCAAAATCTACTAACAAGCTAATTTTAATCCCCACCAAACACCCCCTTATTGCTTTCTAAGATCACTTTTATTTTATCTTACATCTGTTATGTTTGCAGCATTGCCGGTTCATTAGGCACCCCCATTATTAATAGCCCTGGCCTCTCCTTGCCAACACCACCAGTTCTTGGTGTTGCTCCTGTAGTTCCTCCCCTTATTGCTAGTCTCGGACAGGCCCCAGTCCCTGCTCTTGCGGGGTTGGCGGCCGCATGTCTTTCGGTTCCTGCTGATGCTGCTGTTCCTTCTATAGATACCATTGGTGTTCCTAGTGAATGTCTGTTGCTGAAGAACATGTTTGATCCAAAATTGGAGGTTTGTTGAGCACATTTTCTTTGCTTACCTCTACTGCTAGTGTCATTTAAGATGTATTTTTGTTGCAGGCTGAACCAGATTTTGATCTGGATATAAAAGAAGATGTACAAGATGAGTGCTTAAAGTTCGGAACATTAAAACATATTTATGTAGATAGGTAAGTTCATATGCCATTCAAACTGTTACGATCTTCTGATCTTACCCTGAAAATAATGCACCATAATTTTCCTTTGAAGAACCCTTTTATTGCCTATTTATTTACTCTTCTGCAAATACCCCCAGCCGTGGGGTCTTGGGCTAAACATTCATCTAGTTTGTTGTTTGTAGCAAAGATTTTTTTTTACTTGGCAGGGGCTTTGTGTGTGTGTGGTGGGGGGGATGGGGGCGCTTATAGTTTTCATATGGCTCATGTAGGGGTTCTTTTTACCTTAAATTCGAATTTCTTGTCATTTTGGAAATGCATTTTCCTGTAGAAATATGCCCAAAAAATATCCTTGGTTGAAATTTGGTATGCAATGAACTAACACCCTTCTTGACGAATAGGAACACTGCTGGGTTTGTATACTTGCGGTTCGAAAATACTCAATCTGCAATTGCTGCACAGCGGGCACTCCATGGGAGATGGTTTGCCGGAAAGATGATCACTGCAACATTTCTGGTAACACGCCCTTTTCTCCTTTTAACTTCTGTTCTGAATTCACTTGGAAATTGGGCATTAGCTTGAAATATTTCTTGTTATGCAGCTTCCGCAGAATTATGAGGATAAATTTCCTCATAGCAGATAAAGACTTTTAAGGACATTGCAAATGGCTTTTGGGTGTTGCAGATGTAAGAGATAACAATTGTATATTATCCCTTTTCTTGGTGGGTTTTATCCTACGCTAGGGGATGGGTTGAACTGGGTTCAAATTGATATATTCTTTGCTTTGTTTGTTTAGGCTTGATTAGTTAAAACACTAAATATTGTAAAGGCTATAGCTTGTGGTGAACGCTCTGTAGCTCTAGTTTAATGTTATGCCGCGAGTAGATGTTTTGTTAATTTTGGAATTGAGGCATCCAATCATGCTGATTAATTTTCATTTCTAACTTGAATTTAAGTTAATTTTTTAATCCTTTAATTGATTTTCATTGTATGGAAATTGCAATTATTTTTGCATTTTGGCTATGGATGAATTTGAATATAAATATAGTCTTGCACGAGTTCTATCTAACAAATTTGAATTATTACTTTTTTCTCATTTTCTTCAATGTATTTTTCACGTTTATTTGGATTTTCATTTGTTATGGACTATGGTTAGGATTGACCCTTTTAGATTTCACCAGTAAAGCTTCACTTGGTATGCCAGAGGTCAGATTTTCTTCATGTTATTAGGGTCCGTTTGATTGTAAAAGTGGAATTTGGGTGGAAAAAAAAATGAATTTTAGGGAATTGAATTACCTATAAGGGAAAAATTCAAAATTAAGAGGTAGAGTTTTGCACATTTCAAATTTAAAACATTAAGTTTAAAATTTAAAATTTCAGATTTTTTAAGGTTTAAAATTTAAAATTTCAGATTTTTTTAAATTTTATTTATAAATTAATTAATTTTTAAATTTCAGATTTTTTAAAATTTTATTTATAAATTAAGTAATTAAACATATATTTTATTAATTAAATATATTAAGGTCATAATTTTATACAATTTGGTTACAATTCCATATAATTTGGTTACAAATCACAAATTTGATCACAAATTTTATATAATTGGTTACAAATTATTTTACGGTCATAATTCAAAAAATATATAAGTTATAATTTGTTCATCGATCACAAATAAAAAATTGAAATGTTACAAATTATTTTACGATCACAATTCAAAAATTTTATGTCACAATTTCTTTATCGGTTACAAATCAAAAATTTCATAAATCACAAATTAATTTATGGTCACTAATTTGAAATTTTATAGATCACAATTCAAAAATTTTATAGGTCACAATTTGTTCAACGGTTACAAATCACAAACATTATAAGACACAATTGAGTAGACAGTCACAAATTATCAAAATATCGATCAAAAATTAACAATTTTTTAGGTTAAACAATATTTATTAGTCACAATTTACCAAATTTTGAGTAATAATTATAAAGTTAGTCACAATCACACATTCGTCCAGATCACATATTAATTATTAGTTACAAATTAACTAGATAATTGGTCACACACACTCCCAACCCAACCAAAACTCAGGAGTAGCCCCACCACTAGAACTACCACTTACACCACCACCAACTAGCACCATCATCACCTAACCTCAACCACCGCCATCTCCATCGTCACCACGGCCACGGCCACCGCCATCTCCTCTATCTTTATCTTTATCTTTATCTCTATCTCCATCTACACCACACCACAACCACCACGCCCATAAAATAATCTACAAACCCGTCGCCACCACCACCGCTTGCACCACCACCTCAAAAATCAACACAAAAATGTCGGAAAATGTAACGCTGAATAATCCAAACCTAAAACCACTACATCGTGCCTCAACTTCGCCCACAGATGCTCTATTCCCGGGCGTTACGCATCCACGAACAGATCTGTGGCTGCGTGCAATATTGATGCTATTTGTGGCTGCGTGCCTCCGATGTCACCCATCGACGCCGCGTGCAGAGACGGGGTGC
>CAIGRK010244702.1:0-11295 GCA_903798315.1 Fraxinus greggii | reverse complement strand
CTAGAAGGATGTGATAAGAAATAATGATTTTGAAAAAATCAAAATCATTCAAGTACTACTGTGTGCTGTTTAATTCATGTTAACTGTCAAAAGTTTTGGTATGTTAGCCACATGTTATCCATAATATTAGTTCTGCTAGATGACCTCTTTAGAATGTAAACTTTTCTGCATGAATCTCGAGAATATTTGAAGGAAAGCTTTGAGATTAATTCGTGCAGATTACTTCTTTTCTTTACAAGTATTAGCTTTCCCTTTAGAATTATGCTACTTGTACATTATTTATGTACAATTTAGATTACATTTGAATGGGTGACAAAATTGAGATAATTGATTGTTTTAAGTATTGACGAAATCAATGGTGAAATTATGTGTCACATAGTAAAGTGGAATGTCAACTAAAATGTACGTGTAGCAAGACTTCTTCCTTTATAAGTAAAGAATACTTCTGCAACTGATCTTATAGCAGGTTTTGTACTGTGACAAATACAAAGAGGGTTAATGACGATAGCAGGTTTTTTCATATTATGAAGCAATTCACAGTGTTTTGTACAAAACTTGCAACTTAGAGTGGTTTTGACATTTTGGACTTATGGCCGATATATAATAAGGTTTAAATTATATCGTTGTTCTAATGTGTTTTGGTGTTGAATGTATTAAATGCCGGACAGGTTATTTTGTATTGGTTGTACCATATCTCAATGTAATTTTTCTCAAAACAAAAAATGCAAAATATGAAACTGGAAAATACCAAACATGTCTTTACTTAGGGTTGATTCAACACTACATACTAAACATGTCGTTACTAGTTCTTGAACTTTCCTAAGGAGACGCTTGAAGCAGAAATTTTTCTTACCTGAACTGGAAATACTTCCCATGTTTGTCCAATGTACTTTAGACATTCATAAATTCAATTAATCCTGAACCTGCATATCTGAGATGAAATCTTTGTTCTTGCAGCCTAAATAATAACTTGATTCTGTTAATTGAATCCCAAAAAGAAACAAAAACTAAAAGAAAAAGCATAAAATTGGCCATCAGAATCAAGAAACAAAAATGGAAAAGAGAGAAAAATATAATCAATCCACTTTCCAACATTTGTCGTCAAATTATTTGTTTCTTTTAAAGTTTCAAGAAACAGTAACAGTGAATTTACGACAGCAGCAGGCAGCATTTCATAGAAGAAACCTCAGCATTTCTTGTTTAAGTCAAATGACACAGTGCATCTCAGAAGTGGAGAGGGAGAAGAAAAATGGAAATGATTCTTATAGCTTCCTGTAAGCAAGCCCATAACAAAACAACAATGCAACAAAACTAAACCCTAGTCTCCATTGAAATCATATATCTTAGATAAGAATGTTTGGTAGGGACAATTAGAGAATACTCAGAGAGAAATAATAGATAAAATCTTGTTGATTAATATGTTATTGAGTCATATTTAGAGGGTGTTTGGTGTGGATTAAATTTAGATTTTTAGTGGATTGTAATAGAAAATTTTAAAATGTGTAGTTGAAAAAATATGGGACCCATAAAAAATGTGGTTACTATTAATTATTTTACTTTGAATTAGATTAAAATCAGATTTTAATACAGCCAAACAAGCCCTTAATACTATTATATATAGAAAGATCACCTAAAATCTCTTTTTACCTCTTTGGTATCAAAGTTAGGTACATGGAGCCTCGTGCCAGAACTTGAGCATATTTTGCGTGATGGCTTTCTAGGAATTTAGTGCGATATTGTACTAGAAAATCTTCTATTGTACTTTGATTTTTTCCTAAATTCACACCTTTTGCAGGTCCATTTTATTTAAATTTGTATCTAACATGGATTAATTCAATCCATAGTGATGTTTTGTGCGAAACTTTAGAACAATGCTAAGGATGTACGCTTAGTTTGACATCACTCATGTTTTCAAAATATAATAAGTAGGAGAAAGTTTTATTTTTTAAACCGTCAAATGGCTTGCTGTCACGTGACACAATATAAACAATTATGTAAAAGATGATATACATGTATGTAGCATGATTGGAAACTTTATCTAGTTCAACACTTTAAAGCGATCAATTTTTTTAACCATAGCTAGCTTGATCTTTTTCTGAGAAGTTTGAGGAGATAGCAAAATTTGACTCGAGAGTCTTCTAACAATTTAATTATGTGATACAAATATATGTATTACGAAAAAAAAAGGAAAATTTAAAAAGTACACCTTGTATGATTTGTTACACTAACTTATTTTATATTATAAATTTATAATTTACATATTACATTTTGCAATTTGCATAGTGGTTACAAAATACTATTTGCTGAAAAAATTATAGATTGACATAATAAATAGCTAAACAGACTAAAATACCTTGAACTGAAATAACAAATAATATCTTATATATAACAGTATGTAATGCTTCGTATACTATATTTTTAATTAATAATTTTTTAGTTAGTCTATGTTTGATGAAGATTACAATCAGATTTTTAGTAGATTTAATAAAAGCTAATGAGATATGTTATTAAAAAATTGTGAATCCTATAAAATATGTGATTAAAATTAATTGATAACTTTGACTTGGATTATAATCCAGATTTAATGGACACCAAACATGAATTAAATATTTTTTTTCTTTAAAAGATGTTTCTCTTTATCAGATTTTTACAATTTATTATCTTCTTTTCCGAAATTCTAATAAAAATTCATAAAACTAAATCTTAATAAGTTAATAAAATATTAAAAAAATTAGAAAATACTTCTCTTCCAGCATTGTAAAATAAATAAAAAAATTCTTAATTGATGTGTTCTAATTAACAAAAAAATAAACTAAAAACAATTAATCTAAATAGTTTTTTTTTATATCAAATGTTATACTGTGGCTAAAATTAATTTCTTATTCATTATAGGTTGGGTTAATAAAAATATTTAGCCCTGGTTTGGTACCTGTTGTTGTAAAACTCTTTTTGTTACAAGTTTATTTTCAATCAGACACTTACACAAAAAATATTTTGTATGTAAATCCAATTTTTTCTACTTTTTCATTATTTTTTTTTGAATAATAGGCACCAAACGGGGGCTTAATAATGCATGCACAATTTTTTGATGCCTATTGCGGATGGATTTCCTTTTCTGTGAGAAAGCTTCATTGAAGAGAATAATTTAAAAAATAACTAATAAAAATATATAATAGCATAAAATGTGAAAATAAAGAAATATATTTATGATGCAGTGAGAGGACTCGACTGGCATTAATTTATGAAGGGATAGATGAATGAGAAAAATAATTATTTTTTAGAAAAAAATGAAATATAATTGAGTTTCTTTTGAATAAACAATAATTAAAAGATTATTATGTAAACTACCACAGATGTAATATAAAGTATGTGATTTTTTTTATTTTTAATTGTAGGTATTGTAGTCTGTTTAACTATTTTTAATGATAAATTTGTAAGTTTAAAACAAAATATTTTTGTTATCACACTGTAAAATGACTTAGAATATACGATACTTAAAGTGTAAATACACCCTAAAACAATAGTATATTTTGTAAATTTCCCTAAATCATATTATTATTTCGTGATAGTAGCCATAAATTCGAAGCACGCTACAAATTCACAAACTAATCTATAGTGTTTTACACTGAAAAAAAAAGAACTATTAACAATAACAATGGATTCAAAAAGCTTAGTCTCCAATGAAAATACAAAAAACAATCATCAATTATCGAAACTCACTTTTTTCTTTTTTCTTTTTATCACACATTTCACAATTTTTTTTATCAAAAATCTACTAAAAATTTACACTTACTCTAACTAGTTAGATTAAGCCTCTGTTTGTTTGGCATTAAACCACACATTGTAGAGAAATTATGATTGTTGGCAGCCCACCTTTTTTGACCACTATTTAACTAAAAGTGAGTGATAATAGAATGGACCATGCTACAAAAGTGAGTGATAATAGAATGCATTTCTTGGAAGAAGTTATTAATCAAGAAAATTGATTTGAGATGAAAATCTTGATATCTTATCTTAATTTAACTTCTAAGTAGCCCCAAGAGAAAAGAAAGGAATCCATTTGAATTAAGATAGACATTTCTTGGCTCTCCTCTTTTATTTTCAAGATTCAAAGATTACTTAAATACTTCTGACAAAAAATAAGCAGTGCATCTTTTTTTAATTATTATTAATTTAGGACATATTATAATCTGCATGAATCTTATTTTCACAGCTTTACCTGATTTTTGCAGAATTAAAAATGTATTGGTTGAGATTTTTCAGTGGATTTGTTGAATATTATATGCATGTGTTAGTTGTACCTTGAAAAGTACTAACTTGCTTGAAACCATATTCTTTGATCTTATTTTTAATGTACGAACTCGTGTTAAAAGGGGAGAGGAGACAAGAAAATTATATTATCAATTCGATTGTGCTACATGTATATGATGATTTATATATACGTGATGTGATGAGATATGATTGAGTCATAATTTTTTTAACCAAATAAAAATAAAATTCGTCACTCTTTTTGACACATCATCTTATGTAAATTATTATATAACTCCATTATATATAAATAATATTATTTATCATTTGAGAGTCCTGACACAATTTATATTCACGAACTCCATTTAATTAGTTTTACACAAAGCATGCTAAAAAGGCCAAAAGTATAAGTTTAAGTTTGACTCTCGTTTATAAACCGTATATAAATATTCATTTGGAGGGTTCGACTTTGGACTTGGTGGAGACGGTGAAGGAGAAACCTTTGGTGGTGAGGGTGTGAGCTCTGGTGTTGGTCGTGGTGCCTTCGGAGTGATTGGTTTTGGCGTTGGTGGTGTCAGTTTGGAAATCTTGGGGGTGAGGGTGTGGGTTTGGCATTAGTGGTGGAGATTTTTTTTGGAGTGGCGGATTTTGGCGTTGGTGGTGGTTTCAGTTCGGGTGTCGGAATCGATGAAGGTATAGTTGATTTACGACTTTGTTCCTAAGGTTTTGGTGTTGATGGTGTAAGCGGAGTTTTCACATATGGCGGAATTAGCCTTGACCGTGGTGGTGCCACTGGCTTTGGCCTCGGTTTACTTTAGGGAAAATTTTATTGATGAAAACGGTGAGAAATTGTATAATGTATTGTTGGAGTATACTTCCGGTGGCTCTTTGGCCGATAAAGTGAAGAATTATCGGCTCCCCCCACCACCACTTTTTTGGGTTTTGATTTCCTCAAAAATTGATATTGCATCGTGAAAGTGCGAATGGATGACTGAGCGGTGTTGATCGGAGGAGATGGTGTGGTGCCGGTGTTGACTGGATCTCTGGATCGATGGGCGGGACGGGGAGGGTTAATATTTTTATTTAATTACTATAATATTATTTTATATAGAATAAGATAAAAGTACCATTTTACCACTTCTATGTTAGTTAAAAGAGGTCAAAAAAATTTTAACAGTCAACTAACGAACAAATGGATGGATTCCATCTATCGGACTCCAACTACGATATTTTTAAAGGTTTGGTACCTCTGGTGGTACAAATGAAAGATTTGGGCAAAGTCTGCATAAAGGTGAAAGGTTTGGTACCCGGGCTGCAATTTTCCCTTTGATTTATATATTTTGATAGATCCACAAGTATTACTCATTTTTATATATCTGTAATTTAAATTATTTATAAACTCTTCCTAAATATGCTTTTAATTTAAGACCCTAATTGATGTGCACGTGTATATCTATACATAGAATTTAATACTTCTATGTGTACACCACTAAAAATATATGAAAAAAAATTCTCCGAATGTTTATAAGGCCCTGTTTGATTCACATTATTTTTTTATTCTCATTTTTCTACTCATTTTCAATCATACATTTTTCAATAAAATAATATATTTCATCACATCAATAACTTTTCCTTCATTTTCATTCACACATTCTCTATCAATCTACTATTCTAGAATACATTCTTCTAAAATATTGTGACTCAAACACACTCTAAACAATTTATAAACATGAGCCAAACATGGGAAGATACACCAAATTATTAATGAAAAACATATTAATGGAGATTGACTGTGTGATTCAAGGAGATCCCGAATTGTGTGCATTGACAGGATTGTATTCCTTAACACTCGATGTTGCAATGTATGTTGTTCCTAACTTGCCAAGCAACATAAAAAATTGTGAAGAACTTAGAGGCTTCAGATAATGCTGGCTGACTGTTGTGATGTGGAAATATGAGTTGTTTTAATCATTCATTCTCGAATCTTATTCCATATAAGATAACAATCAACTTCTATGTGCTTTGTTCGCTCATTGAAAATTGGGTTTGAAACAAAATATAGTGCTTATTTATTATGACATATAGATTGGCATGATGTAAATGTTTAATTCCCAAATTTTGCATAATGTACTTTAACCAAGTAATCTCACAATAAGTTGCAGCAATAGATCGATATCCAGTTTCGACAAAATGTCGAGTATCATGACGTGTAGCCCAATCTTCATTACAAAAGACATTTAATTGGATTGAAATTGCGAAAGGAGAAAGATTACTTGACTTGGATTCTATTTAACATACCGCAAGACACAATAAGCTGCCTCTAAGTGTGGAATTTTAGAGTTCAACTCTACTTTGGATTTTAAACTTAAACTAGGCACCAGATCCTATTTTATATAAAATTGAAAATTTGGATTCTTGACCTAGTTAAGTCCAAAATTGAAATTAGGACTTGACTCTGATTTAGAATTTATTATTAGATTCTAATCAAATTAAATTTGAATTTAATGATCAAATAAATAAATTCATTTGATTAATTATAATTTAATATAAGTTTATCGTTCCAGATTTATATAAATGTTTAGAATTTTTTTCATATTGGACTTAAAATTTGAATTGGAGAATGATTTAATATGGAATTAAATCTGTAATAGTGTATAATATTTGTGTGGTGGGTGATTATGGAATCAACCTATGTGATTTATTTGAACAGTTGGTTTACTTTATTTTCGTTTTATTAAAGGAAAAATTTCATATCTAAGAGGTTAACTATGATCCATTTCAAAACTAAAAAATAAGGTTTAAAACTGAAAAAATATGATATTATTAAATTTTATTTATAAAATAAATAATTAAAAATATATTTTACTAATTAATTATATTAAATCATAATTTTACACGAAAATTAACAAATTAATTGGCACAGAATATTTCTCCGTCACAAATTAAAATTTTTATATCTCACAAATTATTTCGCAAATACAAATCAAAAAATTTATAAATTACAATTTATTCATCGATCACCAATAAAAAATCTTATAAGTCACAATTTATTTATAAGTAAATCACATATTTTATAAGTCACAACTAATTTAACAATCGCAAATTATCAAATTCAATTAGTTACAAGTTATTTCTCGGTCGCAACTTAATAAAATGTGAATCACAATCATATATTTTAGGTCACATATTATTTATTGTTAATAATCAATCAAATAATTAGTCATAAACACTCCGACCCACCCCACCCCATCCAATTCACTACCATCGCACCACCGCCAAGACCACTACCAACATTACCTCCTCCACACCAGACCACCACCATATCATCACAGCAACCACAACTCCACCATACCCCCACTCAAACCCACCACAACATCACTACAGTACTACTGCCACTACATCCATGATCAATAGCAACATCACCACCACCAAACCAGACTGCCAACATCACTACCACATCAACCCCAACACCACCACACACCATCTGAACCCACTAAAACCATATCACCAACCCAACAACCACAACACCATTGCACCCCATCACCATACTGCACCACAAATCATTGCAAAAGAGCACAACAAACCATCGAAAATCAAACTAATTAAAAAAAAAAGATAAGCCATTGTAGTCGCTCACAGTGCGTAGAAGTGAAGGCATCACCACCACAAAAAATCTCTGCAATAGACATTGTTGCAGCTGTGTCGCACACCGCACCTCACCACATCGTGCGCGACCCCTCATCGCCGATGAGATGATAGAGAGAGGGTGAGGAGAGTATAAATAGGTAAGAGGTTTAGAGAGAGAAAGAAGGGTGAGAGATAATTAGGGTTTGGGATTGAAATTATGTATGATAGATTAATTAGTTTTTGAATTGTTATATTTAGTAATATATATATATATATATATATATATATATTAATTAAAAAATCTGATTTTTGAATTTATAAACCTAACCTTGATTTATGAATTGAGATCTTGAAAACACTTAGTCCCTGTAATTTCCTTTTTATTAATTGGTCCTTTGTATCGTTTTATTGATAGTGGACCTACGAGCCTATTGTTGTAAATATTAGCCAACATGCTACGTGTCAAATTAGTATAGGATACAAGTTACAGCTGACTGTAAGAAAATAATCAGTATACATCACATGCTGCAACAAGAGATGTAGATCATTTTATTGAGCATTCGGCATTGGAATGCAAGCTCGGGGAGATTAGATAGTCTATAATAGCCTGCACTGTAACTATTTATATTTATTTGCATTACGGATGTAGAACATAATACACATAATGAGACCAAATCCTTCTTTTAAATATTAATAATTTAATACACTATATTTTTCATTATTATAATGAAAAATCAGTCTCTCATCGATCTCAGTTTGTTGAATAATTCAAAACTACTCGATCATATGTCACTATGAAACATTGGCGTTTTTAAAAAAATTACTAACTTAACTAAAGTTCTATTTCTTTTTTAGTAACTCAGGGAAATTGAAGTTTTCTAGTACAATCATATAATATATAAGACGTTTGCTATAGTTCGACTCCTTTTTTGTAACAAAGTTCACCCATTACTCCACCTCCAACTCCATCTATTGTCCAAAGCCACTCCCTCACAGATGAAACGTACTATAACAAACCTATTTATCTTTGTGTAAGTTTCTTGTTGGGATTTCTCTTCCTTCAAGGATTCATCATCTAACTTGACATTTATTGTAACTACATATAACACACATCCCTTGTACAATGTGCTTTCCTATTGTCAAGAAAATATTTTTCATGTAAAAATATCACAAGTGCACTTGTTCATTGATTTTGAGTCCAATTATTGTACCTACAGAGATTGTACTAGTTCAAGTTCGAATTAATCTAGCCTAAACTGAAACTATGAAAATTTGTTATTTTTCTATAGCTAAATTATCACTAACTAATATACTTATGAATGCAAGAGCTAACTTAACAAATATAATGCAAAGTTGTAATTAAATGCAAGTTTGATGAAAATACAGTGATGAAAATGTACTAGGATCCCGAATCCCGTTGTATCAATCCCATTAACCCCGAACCTTATAAATTTGACAACACGATTCAATTATGAAGATCAATATTCCTAAATTGTCTAATAATCTCTCTCAATTAGAATTAAACATATCCTCACATATGACCCGACTATATTTCTATAACTGATGTGAATATAAAAGAATGCATTAAAGATTTATAAATACTTAAAGATCACATAGAATATAGAGGTATACTTAAAGATTGAAACTATTTCTAACTTATTTTTAATCTTTCAAAGGTAAAACAAACAACAATGTTCATCCAACTATTGCACATATAATTGTAGAGAAAAATAAACCCACGAAAACCGTTCAAGAATTAAAAACGTGTTTTAACATCAAAATCAACATTCGAAATTTAAAGTTTCATCATACAAGGTTTATCAAAAATAGCGTAACATGATAAAGAGACAAAAACTAATAGAAAAGATGAAATTCATAACCCTGAGAAGAAGAAAATCAAACAGTATAACTCCACCTCCACGCTTGAGCTTCAACCTGTATTTATACTAATCTTCAAGGAGTCCCGAAAGACTCTAAAAATTATGCAAATAATGGACTGAAAGGAAGTTTCCTTGTTTGAGTAGAATTCTAAACGAAAAATAAATTCTGGCTGCAAATGGGATGGGCAAGTGCCCAGTTATTCACTTGAGCTTCTATTTTCTTTTTTAAAGCTAGGCAGTTGCCCGGTCCATATAACTTCCCATTTTTTTTGCATTTTGGTTTTTTCTTCTTTCCATCCTCAATTTTGATAATCCATTTTAAATTAATTCTATCTTGGTCCTTCAATTTCTTCTCATGTGCCTACTAGTTCCCAAACCTTTCATCCAATCATCAATTCATCTTTCTTTTTTCTAATTGTTTATGAAAGGATTAAAAACTAGAACAAAAGAAAATTTACCTAAGTTAAGTAGAAATCAATACTTTAACGATATAAAAGTTTAGTAATATGGCATAGATCAGTGCACAAAATGCACTTACCAAATATCCCTAAACTAAAACATTTGTTCGTTCTCGAACAAAACAAGACAAAATTTTAGAATAAACCATATTACTGTACTAAAAAAAATCACAAGTAACAGACTCAATATTGAACTGCTTATCATATGCCCCAAGTTCGAATTTAAAAAACACTTTAAAGATATCCAAACAATATCAAAAATAAATTTTTACTTATCCGATACTCGACTTAGTAAGTGTGTGTGCGTGCGCGTGTGTGTGATTAACCAACATTGAACTCGACTTAGTTTTTCCTAATATCTCTAGTGCAAAATCACTCATTATGCTTCTCTCTTCAATTCTGAGGTATTTCTAGCACATGTGGTTTTCTAAGAATTACTATAATGCATTTTTCCATACAAAGTAGTCAGACTTAGATACTCGTAAATCTAGAAGGGATTATCTCGTAAATCTAGAAGGGAGATGGTAAGTATTTCTCAAAGTCACACTGCAAATCTCTAGAGTTCAAATCTCAAAGTCCTTACCAGGCGCATCTCGCTTTCCATAGTCTAAATTTCTTTTTCTTTCTTTCTCTATGAACATATATATTGATTGTATTTTATTTATTTATTTCTTTTGATGTCTTATGTGCAAGACTTTTCTCCATTAAACTTTATAAATGACCTATTAACGAGTTTTAGGTCGATAACTTTCAAATCAGATGACTATAGGGCACCAATTTTAGATGTCGTACAGGCTTAATAATTTGAGTCATAAAGGCTACGGAAAAAGGTATGAGATGTATCATATTTTTTATGTGAGATTCGAATTTTAAAAGTGGTCAGTGCCCATTCTAAGCTCTTTAACTCAAACTCCTTCAACCAAAGGTTTTATCTGAAAATTGGACAAGTGTTTCATGTCACTTTGAATACGGTTTTGTAAGTCTTGCTTAACTTGCTAAATTTGACTTTGTTCCATATTGCGACTTCCCTCCAAATTTTAATATTGTCCTTCTCCAAGTAGTATGACATTTCCTCATCACCC
>CAIGRK010244687.1:0-12459 GCA_903798315.1 Fraxinus greggii | reverse complement strand
GCTAGTTAATTAGAGTTTTAATTTTGCATTTACACCTAATCACCCTCCTCTAAGTATAATTGAGTCGAATTTTGCGTTTCTCATGTAGCACTAAAGAGAAAAAGTAAAGAAGATAATCGCGCTAGTATTTTGCTCATTGTATTGTGCAGTATGTCTGCACTGTTTCGTAAATAATTATAATTATTAGATATAAAATGAGTTAAAAACTTATTTGGGTTCCAAATTTGTATGCGCGCACCATTTTGATCACTTTTTATGAAATTAAATACTGAACTAATTTTTTATTGTTGACCTCAAAAATATGATTAACAAATTTTCCTCACCTAATTGGGGCTTTCCTCTCCTAGACTCACTATTTTGCTATTTGATGGAGAGTAAGAGGAGGAATGATTATTTGTGACGAAAATATTTCAGTTTCAGCATACGCTTTTCTTTCCAAGCATGCCTATTCGTAGATTTTTATTTAGGTTTGGAGTAAATGATTCTTTTTAGTTCATGACACGTGATAGTCATTGATTGATTAATTTCTAACTGATCATGTTATCAGTTTACGGTTTTATTTATCAGTTTAATCTTTTCATTTTGCAACTATGTTGCTTCGCATTGTTTAGGGTCACTTATGAGGTTTTCCACAAATGAGTGTTTTTAGCTCATTTTGAGTTCATGTGCGTTTTTAGTTTTATCAGAGCGCTCGTTTAGTTGATACTACATATATAGCAAATATCTTGTTCGTCCCTATACTCAAGTTTGTACATGAAAGCTAAACGAACTTACACGTTAAGAACGAATGTCTTACGGGGAATTTAACCGTTCTTAAAATGTAAATTGAAGTAAAGAGGGCCAAGAATTTGTAATTGAGTAGTATAATTTGTCTCTTGCATCGTTGAAAAAATCGACTCACTGCCGTCTCCGCCTTTTAAATTTAATATTCAAACAATTTTCCACACAATTGTATCAACACATGCAAATGTAATGTCAATCAATGATGTTTTTAATGTCTATGCCTCAAAGAAGACTTAAATTAGAGAAAATAAAGACTACTCTCAACCTATTAATTAGTGCAATATTAATCTCTAACTTTAAAAAGTGAGATTCCAAATTTCTAATATAATTAAATATATAAATTTTGATCCCCTAGGTGAAAGAATCCATTCATGTTGACGGTAAAATTGTACGTGCTTTCACATGACTAAAAATGGAGGACGAAATTGTCAAACCACTTAATATCTAGTTTTGAGTCGTGTAAATCGCATGCGATTTTAACTTCTATATTGACGATGTCCATTATTTAAAGATCCAAGTTCATAGAATTAAATATATCGACTCAGAACTCACTTTTGAAAGTCGAGAACCCAAACATTGCTTGAAAAGTTGGAGTCTAGCCCTGAAAAATGCATATGTCAGTCTCTTATAGCTTAATACTTTAGATGAGATATTCAACAATATATCAGATTGAGATAACAAATCAACCTTGTGGTTAGGAAATTGTGCTTGTTAACGACCTTGATGAGAAAATGAGTAATAGAAAGTTTATTAACAACTGCAACTATTTACCACTATTGCCTCAACTAATTCAAAAATTGAGTATCCACTTGTCACATGAAAAATGTTAGAACGAGATTAAAGAAATGGTCAAAGGTTAGGGACGATGGATATGATTTACCTTTTAAGTTTCCTTCAGGGGGTGAATTACAAAGCACCAACATAAATTACTATGTATTGAATTCATTACAATAACAAGTATATAATTTGTTCTCTCTTTTCTAATTACAATTCCTAAAAAGAATGGCAAACTATAATTTGAATTTTACTCCCATTTTTCTTCTTTTCTTCTTCCTTTTTGTCTTTCAGACTTCGGTCCAACTCGGTACATACACAATTATTATCGAAGTTATGTCATATTCGAGCATTCATTATTATTTTAGAGTTTTTTTAGTTCAACTTATGTGATTTTGTACAGATGACGTATGCAAAAAGGTGGATTGTGGAAGAGGATCATGTGTAGCTTCGGGTAATTCCATTGCAGGATTTGAGTGTGATTGTTTCCTTGGCTGGAACAGGACATTTCCCGTGCCATTTTCTGCTTGTGCTATTCCTAACTGTGAGTATACTATATTAGTTTGAGAGCATTGTTTGTTGTATTTTGGGATTTCATAATCTCGTGAAATTCAATAGTGCTTAGTTGAGAGTTTAGTTTGATCCTATCTCGTTTATCGAATGAAACAATTAATATAAGAAGGGGGTAACTTACATTTAAGGTTCCGTTTGATAGCATGGAATTCCATGGAAAATATATCCGAGAAAAACGAATTCCATTTTGACCGTTTGATTACAACGTGAAAATGAAAATCGAATTCCAAAGCACAACCACTTTAAGCTGCATTTATTTGTTTTCATAGAAAACGACCTATGTGTTTGATGAGTTTTTATTTTCCTACTAACATGAAATTGAAATTTCTTTTCACCTTTACTTATCAAACGGACCCTAATAGTATAAATTCTAGACAACCATTCAAGAAATCCTGGGTTTTTGGTTGAATCCAAATACATAACCTATTTTATCTATTTTGGATATTAAACAATGGTCTTGGAATCAATAGATTCATGTTGCTTGATAGAATGAAAATATAATAAAAAAATTTTAGGCCTCGAAAATCTTGAATATAGGGAAGCTTTTGGATAGTAGGGTGCTTGTTTTTTCCAATCTCTGTGTATTTCATTGCTCCATTGAAAATTTCCTCGTTCTCTACTTTATAGTTTTCACCACCTGAGCCATCGAATTTGATGACGGGTTTAAAAAATCACTTATGGACACTTTATACCCAATCATTCCGAATGCCGCTTACATCTGCAGGCACAGAGATAGCTCATACTTATCCCCAGATATTGTCATTTCTTCTTCGCAATGAAAAAGAAGTTCACAACCCACGAGGCATATATCTCCACACAACATTGCTTTGTCATGCTTTCACCAGTTGTGGAAAATTTTCATAGGAGTCTGGACCATATCTCAATCTTTTTTTTTATGATTGATCATTTTCTCGAGAATCAAATGACTAGTCCTTTCTTACTTGAGTGATTTTCCGGTGTACAAATATTGGTGATTGCATAGAGCACGTTTGGTAACCGTAGGAGCCAATGAATTGTGCAGGTACACTTGATTTTCTGTGTGGCAACGGGACTCCACCGCTTACCCCGCCATCGTTCAATTTTTCTGACCGTAAATTTCATGATTTTTTTTAATATATATTTCTTGCTCAAATTATACTTCAACAATGATATTATCTGCTGATGTAAACAATGAAAATGCTATGATTCTCAGCTTGTAATCTTGTCTGGTGTGGGGATGGAACCTGCATTGCTAATGGGACGTCTCACTACTGCCAATGCTTTGATGGGTCCGCCAATTTATTGAATTTGACCGGCTTAGCTTGTGTCAAACAATGTAAGATTCATAGTTTCTTTTTATTTTTAGCTATTTTAGTTGCAATTTTTATAAAATTGGCACGTGAAAATGAAAGCTCACCTCAAAAGTATATATGTAATCCCCTCTAAAATTTAACTCTAATTGTATCTTTGACTTTTTACGAATGTTTGCTACGTTATATTGAATTGAAAATTCGATAATAACTTATTTACCTTCGATATCTATTTCTTATTCAAGTTTGTCCAATCCAATTTTTGCCAGGTTCCATTGGAGCAGATTGTGATGGTCTTGGCCTTGGTCCGGATCACCCGTCACCGCCCCCACCCTTATCAAATGGTATGTTAGCGCCCCCACCACCAACTCTGTCGAATGGTACGTTGCCGTCCCCACCACCAAAGGGTATGTTAACTGATAATTTAGATAAATGTTTATATATACCAGGTTTGAGCCTCATTTTTTGTTGTGTATAATGAATTTTAGAATAGTAAATTGATAGATAATGTGTGGTTAAAAAAAAAAAAAAAATTTAGATTTACGTGTAATATTATTTTATTGAAAAATGTGTGGTTGAAAATGAGATAGAAAAAAATATATTTTGAAAAAAATGAGAATTAAACAAGTGCCAAATTTATGTGAATACACCTCAAATCATGACTAGTGAGGAAGTAAAAATAAAACTGAACAAACATGAACACGAGCCATTTGTGGCTAGCCCAACTCAACCCAATTCAAAAATCGACTTGGCGAGCAACAGATTACATCTGGGCTTGTTCAGTACAAAATGAACTGTACAAATCCGACTTGGACCGTTAACTCATATACAGTCAACCTGGGCCATACAGAAATGGGCCGAGCTCATTTTTACCCCTTGTTCAAATGAAACCTATACCTCGGGCCGAACGCTGGATATATATATATTTTTTGTTAAAATTCCTTTTATAGCCATATATGACAATTGATTTTTTTTATTTGTTTTTTTTTTTTTTTTTGTGTGATAGGATCAAATGGCGTCTCCAAATGGTCGAAGAACTATGTGGGTTTGAATTTCATTTGGTCATTTGCATTAATTCTAGCATCAATTTAGATGCAGGCAGAGGATTAACTCGTATAGTTGGATATGTTTATATATAAGGAGAAAATAACGGTTACCAATTTATCAATTTCGTTACTGAATGATCAAATGTTGTAAAACATTAATTTAAATACATTAAATATTTTTCTAGTACATTGAGGTTGGTTTTGTAACGTAGGATACCACATTAGTAATTTAGTATAAATGTAGGTCAAAGTTAATAATAATGCCAATTAAATTTTTAGCCCTCGTTTGGTTTTTCTAAAAATAAAAATTAAACTTTAGTAGGCATTGATAAAAGCTGATGAATTGTTTGATTGAAAAGTTGAGGATTTCTTGAAAATATGGTTAAAATTAATCAACTTTGATTTAAAATTTTATCAATTGTTTCATCTAAACCAAATATAGGCATTTTAATTAAAAAAAATATAGTTTACACTAATTATATTATCCGATCTAAAACCATATGAATCATCCACATTGACTTCTATAGTTGATAGTGCGAATTTATCATTTTAATAATTATATCTCTTCGTAGGGATATATTTAGCCCATGTTTGATGGGATTTAAATCAAATTTTCAGTAAATTTTGATAAAAGTTGATTAAATGTATTGTCGAAAATTTGTGGATCCCGTGATATATATTGTTAAAATTAATTGTTGACTTTAAATTAGATTAGAATTTAGATTTTAATCCTACCAAATAGGGGCTTAATCTACATAAAAATCGTTCTAAGACTATGTCTTAAAAACTTGACAAGCACAAACCAGTCAAGCTTACAGAATTGGACCTTGAACATATTCGAGAGGCTCTAGGGATTTGATTTTTCAGTTGAACCAACAAGAAATCACTTAAATCAAACGGTTTTTCTGTAAACCCATAATGCAGTTTCTTGCACTATTATGCTACCACACAAAGAGATTTTACACGTTTAACGACCTTGACTAGAAAATGAATATCTCATTTTGCATTATTAAGGAGTATATTAGTGCCTGCAATGGACAAATTCTTTCTTACATTATATACTGTTGCTGCGGATTAGTCGGAGTTTGAGGATCTATTTGTCAAGCTGAGGACAAAATTGCAAAAAGGTTCAAAGATTGAGGATGGTGACGTAATTTAATTACCCTTTAAGCTTCCTCTATGGGAAGGTTACAGAGCGCCAAACGTAACTTACAAATTGAATACATTGCTATAACTTTTGAATTCAACTTACTATGCATTGAATACATACCACAACAACTTATAAATACAATTCGTTGCTAAATCTCTTAATATCTCTAAGAGGTATGGGAAACTATAATTTGAATTTTACTCTCTTTTTCCTTTTCCTATTCTTCTTCATTTTCATCTTTCAGACTTCAGCTCAAGAAGGTACGTGATGATCACATTTATGTTATTTTCACATTTTCGTTATTCTTTCAGAATTTTTATTCTATTTTTTTTTTTTGGTACAGATGGTTTATGTAAAAATGTGAATTGTGGAAAAGGAACATGTAAAGTTTCAAGTGATTCAGTTACAGGATTTGAGTGTGCTTGTTCACATGGCTGGAAAAGGATTTTTCCCTTGCCATTTTCGGCTTGTACTGTTCACTGTGAGTACATTAAATTACTTTCAAAGAATTATTTGTTAGATTTAGGGATTTCATAATCTCAAGAAATTCACTAGTTCCTAGGTGACAGATCGATATTGATCTCCACTTCATTTATTGAATGAGTAAATTAATATAAAAGGAGAGTATGTAAAGACAATCTGTCTAGGTAACTGTTCAAGAAATCTAACTCATGAGCCATCTGGTTGAATCCAAACACATTGCCTATAGCCATTTTTACCGTCACTTAAAAGAGCTTTACGAATTTAACCGCTCCACCGAAAATTTCTACTGCCCTTATTGTACTCCATTTTGCTAGTTTTTAATGCCTCTAGAGTTTACCTTGGGGATTTGTCTAGGATTAACCTTGAAATTTGACGACAGAGTTCGAAAGTCACCTATAAATGCTTTACGGCAAATCATTCTGAATAATGCTTGCATCTTATGGCTTGCTATGGCCGTTGACACGGAATTAGCCAACACTTATTCTTCAAACACCGTCGTTGTTTCTTTTTCGAGAAAAGAAGATCACGATCCTTAGGCTTTCTACCTCCAACCGTAATTACTCCGTCAGCCTTTCAACCACTGCAAAATATCCTCCACTACTGTCTTCCATAAGAGTCTAGTTTGTGTCTCAATTCCACTCGAGAATCAAATGACTAATATTTCTTAAATGACTGTATTTTCTAGTATATAAAATTGGCGATCATGTAGAGCATGTTGAAAGTTTGGCAACTATGGGTGCAATGAATTATTTGCAGGTTAATTTCAATGCGGCAATGTTGTCGTTGTGAGAGTACAGGCCGTGAACAGTATTATATGGGTTTCTCAGTGGTGGCCTGTTGGGTCCGAAATTGTCCATATTTAACTATGTTAGATGAGTTCACTGAGAAAATAAATTAATATAGAGAACTTATTTATTATTTTTTTCCCTTTCACAGTCAACATTAAAAAAAATTGCAACCTATGTTGATATCGAGTTTAGCTTTTTTATTATTATTTAATAATTAATCAACAACATTAGGTGGTCCATTTTATTAATAACGAAAAGAAAATAAAATTGAGATGAGGGCTAGAAATGTCCTAAAAAAACATTAGGTGTTGGCTAGTTTTATAAAGATTTTTCGCAATTAATCGTAATGAGAATTTTTTATCTATTTTTTTTTTTTTTTGAAAGAATTGAGAATGTTGTATGTACATATCATTATCATTAATTATATGTATAAATGATAATTCATTTTTGTGTGATAGGGTCAAATGGCGTCTCCAAAGGCTCGAGCAATTTCCTGGTTTTAAATATGATTTTGTTATTTGTATCCATTTTAGCATCAATCTAGATGCAGGTAGATGATCAACTTGGATATCTATATTTAACGACTGAGAGGGTAGACAATAAGCCCATGTTTGAGGTGCATTATTCAGACAATAAAATGAGAAATCCAACCGTTTGAGACGCAATGTTTGACTTTTTATTTCACACTAATTCAAATTTTTTGAAACTGACGGTCAAATATTTTATTTTTCTTTGATATTAATGCGCCTCAAACAGTATCAATTCCATTATTGAATGTTATTTACCCTAATTATGTTATCTGGTCTAATCAACTTCATCCTCTTCAGTAAGTTACAAGATGGTTGATAATGCAAATGTCATCCTTCCGATAATTACATATGAAATTATTACTCAGAAACCCTTTCAAAATTAGTGTAAACTTGATGAGTATTGACTAGTCTGGCTTGAAAATTAAAGAACCGAACCTTGCACAGATTTAAGAAACTATAGGTGATTGATTTACAAGGGAACCGACAAGAAACTTCTTAAATCGATTGGTTTTTCTATGAACACAAGACCCAATTTTAAGAAATATCTAATGGTAAGTTGGGATACAAAATAATATAGAATTTGGAGGGGGATCTGGCTTGACTTTCAAGTCCTAAGATAAATACAATATTAAATCTACAAAATTACATTTCATTCGCTAAAATCATACTCATCGACCTCATATCATAAATCGAACGTAATATTTCTCTGATTCCTCGTAACTTTCAACGTACTACTTGACAGAGATTTCACACATGCATAGGATGTTGTTTTTATAAATTTCCTACAAAGCAGTGCCATTATTGACTGATTTTCCAGGAGTTTTCAATATAGACTGAAAAATGTTCCATTGGGGAATGCACTGCAACATGCGTTAATTGTATTTATTTGACACAAGTTGAAGAAATTGTTAAAATTAAGAATCAAGAAATTTGTTTAGATACTGTCCTGTCCTTTCCATATAGATAACTGTGCTTCCAAATAAATCAGAGATAAAACTTCCAAATTTCTTGGTTGACAAAGGCACTGTGGAAAATGCAGCATCCCAACATTTCTGCCATTTTATTGCACCTAAATCATATCCTTTTTTAACTTTACTAGTAGAAAATATCAACCACAAGGGATGCATTTTTTCAATTCAAACTGTATGTATCTTTTGTGAAATTACGAGATTTGACCCAAATTATACCCAAAGGGGGTGAAGAGGTGATTATACGGAATTAAAATCTAATAAAATAGCAACACGTCACTTTTAATTATCTTTAAATGGTTAGTAAATCAATCCAATTTCTCTATTTTGAACTGCCGCACTTATATGAAAACAGTAAATAACACATAGAATGATCAGGGAGAAGCCTCCACTGGGTAAAAACGCCGGCACTTTGTCAGCTAAAAATCCACTACAAACGAATTTAAACTTACAGTCCGTCAAACACCACGANTAAATCATATCCTTTTTTAACTTTACTAGTAGAAAATATCAACCACAAGGGATGCATTTTTTCAATTCAAACTGTATGTATCTTTTGTGAAATTACGAGATTTGACCCAAATTATACCCAAAGGGGGTGAAGAGGTGATTATACGGAATTAAAATCTAATAAAATAGCAACACGTCACTTTTAATTATCTTTAAATGGTTAGTAAATCAATCCAATTTCTCTATTTTGAACTGCCGCACTTATATGAAAACAGTAAATAACACATAGAATGATCACAGAGAAATCCCAACTCGGTTAAAATTTCGGGTACTTTACCAGTCAAAAATCCATTATAAACGAATTTAAACCTACAGTCCGTCAGACACGACTACCACTAGCACTTTCTGACATCCTGACTACAAATCCCACAGCCCTCTTGGATTACTTACCCCTGCACCCACTACCGGCTGTAATTTTCAAAGCTCTCATGGATTGTGTGCTCCTACATTAACTCCCAACTTTATGAATTCTTCTATCTCTAGTGGATCAACGAAGAACTCCGCATTCTCCAAGAACAATCGGAACTCCAATCACCTTCCCTTGATCTTCAGATCTTTGACGATGTTTAGGAAGTAAGAAATTTGGTATTTGGATTAAGTGGGTTTGATGTTTTCACCGCCAAGAACAAATCGAACAATGACGGTTGAAAGCTATGGATGAATTTGATGAAGTAGTATATGTAATCTCAATGTTCAACCTTAGAAAAATTGTTCAGAAGCGTGCTGATATTTATACTGTAGGTTTAGGATTGAATAAGTTGGATAAAAATCCTTAAAAATGCGAATTAAAACTTTTCGGATGACACTGTCGTTTGAGCGAGAGTTTAGTAACAGGCGAGCGACAGGTTGTTGCTCGAGCGAGGACAGGGCAACAGGAGAGTGATGAAACTTTTGTTTCTGCCGCTTGAACGAAGTCAAGGCGACAATCTAGCGAAATTGTGGTGCCGTTTTTTCCTTATTTCCATCGTCGAACCCTAGACCTAATACAACTCAACTTATAGTATTTGCAACCCATTTCTTGACTTTTACATCATATTAAATACAATCATTTTTGATTTGTAGACTTGTCAATTACATTTAAAAACCTAACAAACTTTCCCTTTGATATTATGTGACAAAATTTCAAATCTAAACTCAGGGTAGTGAAAATACAGGCACAAAAACTATTAATACTCCCAACACCAACTGTCTTGGCTGAATTGTGTTTTTCCTTTGTCTAACCTATTTCCTAAAACAGACAACTCAAATACACAGTGTAAAAGCATGTGAAACAGTAATATGAATAAACACAATTCATAAAGTTAATCATAAGTCATACCAGCTAAATTAAGATGCAATATCAATGTAAACCAACATACAAAAAATAAATAAATTGATATCACTAAAAATCAAAACTTAATCTAGCTAAAACAAAAAAAAAAATGTTATTTACCTCCGAATAAAAGATGTTAATGTAATCATCCATATCATAAGTATTAGAAAATCATCCTTACAATCAAAAATGTTAATGTAATCATCCATATCATAAGTATTAGAAAATCACCATTATCATAATTATTAGAAAATTATCCTCATCATCATATATGCTCATATGCCTTAACTACTCATTTTTGTCACAAATGACAAGGGAACAGATAATTAAAAACGTACAACATGAACATATAATAGCGCAAAAATATAGTTGTTAACATGTAGAAGTATAATCAATGTACAGAAATCTTTCCTGCATAGTTCAAGTTAACATGGAGTAAATTGTATAAGTGACACATATGTATAAAGTGTCACTAATCATTTGTAAGTATGACTCCGAACCTTAATTTTGTGAGAAATGACATACGAAACATCACTGCCAATAAGTGTATTCCTCTATTTATAAAAGTCAAACCATTTAAAATACATTAGAACCTATAAAGAAAAGCTCATTTTGTATGGATAATTTCTTTTCTCCCCCTGAATTTGAGTAATTTTTTTTTTTAACATCTTTCAATATTTTGAACTCATTATTATTTTTCACATCTTAAGTGAAGGCTCTTTTCCATTGAGCGACTAAAACGACTCTTGTAGTGAGCTTTAGGTCGGTTATCTCAAGTCGGTTGCCCAGAGGTACCAGGTTAAGATAAACCACGCATGTTTAATTACTTGAGTCAAATAGGTTTCGAAAAAGAACATAAGATATTGAGTTTTTTATTATGGGGGATAAAATTGAGCTTAAGTCTAATAAATAAGGACAATTTATGTTCAAAATCACCTCACTAACATGTGATTGTCATCCCAAATCTCACACACGGGTTGAGTCCACCAAACAATATCATAATGTGTGCAGTGCAGATGGTACATGAAGACACCTATACTAAGTACTCCATAATAGTCTAAGCCGGCAATGAAAATTTTGCGATAGCTCATCGATTAAACCGTGCTTGATCACAATCAACAAATTCAAGTATATTATATATTATGCTGTAATAAAAATTTCCCGCATTTTTATTTTTATTTTTCAAATTTCAAATTTTTTTATTTTAAATAATAAATGCACCAAACACACAAAAAATTTTAAACACACACAAAATGAAAATAAAATAATAAAAAAATGCATGAGTTCTCTACCTAGAAGACAAATAAACAAATATGATGCATGTATAAATCAAATTCACACGATAATAAAGTATGGGCATACACCAAAGTACCCACTTAAAGAGGTACACAGACACGAATAACCTTCCTCAGATATTCAAATCGCATACTGATAAGTGCATTTTTACACACTTATTTCACTATCAAAACAAGAAAAATTGTTGATTAATATGTTGAAAAATAGATTAACTCTATATAATTTATGTTTTGCAGAACAAAGTGATGAATGTAGCTGAAATAAGGAGATACACGTAAAAATGACCAAAATGGAGGAAAACAAAAGTTCAGGGACCTAGTTGTAAATAATCCATAGATGTAACGGGCAATGGAATGAAGAGTCAAGAGTCTTAGCGATCCATTGGATGAAGAAAGGAGTCAAATGATGAAATATATCCAAAACATGATCACATATCAACTTTCAAGCTGAAAAGTTTTGCACCAGTTTTTAGTCTCATATTGAGACTCTCTTTTGACATGGTAGATGATCAAATTCGAATTTTACATCTAAATCAAACTGTAGCCCTTTGAGTTAGCTTTCCAAATCATCTTGAATCACCTCAATTGGATAATGAGAGATAAAGTTATGACCAAAATACTAAAGTAACATTATAACCATGCGGTCGCATGGTTATAAATCCATGCGGCCGCATGGAAGCCTTTAGCGAATTCTAGAGCGGAAACTCTTTGTTCCATGTGACCATATAGGTTTATACCTGCGGTCGCATAGGTCATTTCTGGGCAAAAATCTTCTATTTCCAGATTTTTGCTTAATCACTTATGGAAACTTTTTGGACGCGTTTTTCTCGACCTAAATTCAACCAGAAGAGAAAAAACGCCTCATTCATCAGCGGGGTCACCTTTTTTTATCAATTTTATCTCAAGAACTCCATGGAAGGTTAAAAAAATCTTAGTGAAGCAAGGAAGGAACTCATTC
>CAIGRK010244669.1:0-10921 GCA_903798315.1 Fraxinus greggii | reverse complement strand
TGAAAATTTACTAAAAATTGAATCAATCACAATATTTTTGGACAATTTTCACAATCAAATCGATTTCACAACCAACTTAAAATTCTCAAGATAAACTTGAAATTTCCATTCAAGTTTTACTCACAATTAATTCATCATATTGAAACGTGAGTGTGTGATAAGACCATTTAAACATAATTAATTATGAATCATGTCCTAACCCGAATTGAGACTTGCGGAAACAACATGCAAAAGTGTGTTTCATTCAAACCATCATCTAAAATTGTCCATGTAGATATAAAAATATGTGTGTGCCAGACTTGAGCATCTATATAGCTTTTTTTTAATTTTCTTCTGCAAGCTCATATGATGATTTTTTCTATATTCTTTTAATTTACAGTCTTTCAATTCATGAAGTTGACTTTCACACAGTCATAAGGGTAGCTTTTCTCTCATAATCTATGTTCATTATCAATGATGACTTCACTCATCTGTGGTGGTAGGTCTCTCCTCCAGGGAACTTGTTTGTTTATACAAAAGCATATTACAGTGCAGAAAGACATAGATACTGACCACAACTCTGCACTCAAAGACATGTCACTTTAAGATGGCAATCTAGTAAGTAAATGGTCACAACAATATGGTTACAATGTCCTAATAGCGTACTAATCCCACAATATTTTACCATAAGTTGAAGTGAGCACAACACACTGATTGGATATTTCAAATTTATCTCAATAATTTCAAACTAATCAGAAATACACATCATGAGATAATTGCAAGAAAAACTCGAATTTTTCATTTTAATTTTTTAAGATTTTTTTTGTCTTTATATAAATAAACGTAGCACGCATACACACAGTGAACACACAAAATAAAATAATAAAATATATACATCAAACTGATTTAATGCAGCATGCATGTACTCATGACTTTTCGCACGGTTTCAAGTCTAACAGTATCTAAAGCATTGATAAGCAAATCAGCCAGTTGTCTTTCAGTATTTATGTATTCTAAGATAATTACATTCTTTTCAACTAAGTCCCCAACGAAGTGATGCCTAATGTCTCCATGCTCAGTTCTAGAACGTTTAACATGATGCTTAGAGATATTAATCGCACTAGTATTATCACAAAATATGGTAACAGAGTCATGTTTCTTAATTAGCCAAGAGATAAGATTATTACTAATGTAGAGACAACCTTCAAATGTGCTTTTCTTATCATCCATGCTTCCAATTGAGTAAATATTTTTGGGCTCAATATGTGATGTATAACACACATTCCCAAGTTTTATGGAAATTTTCCCTCTGATCATTATTCCATCTTCAATGTCTAAAAAAATGTTATCTAGTGATGAGCCTTTTGTATCCAGGCAGGGGGCTATCTGTTGTTCTGCAGTTCATGATCTTTCTCTAGTGGGTTAACACCTCCAGTACTGAGTATAAGATCCTCATAACTTGGTACTGGCAGTTCTGTCTGACTGTTAATTTCTAAATCTCTCTCACAATTTTCTTGAATCTTTTGATCATCTTCAATATGTTCTCCCATATTATAAATTTTAGGTTCCTGCGGATAAGAAGAAAGGTCATCGGTATCATCAATTTTAACATTAACGGACTCAACAGTGGTTTCCGCGTGTTGTAGATCCTATACGCTCAACAATTTTCAGAATAGCCAATGAATACTACCTCATCACTCTTAGGATCAAACTTTTCCAAGTGTTCCCTATTATTTATTATATAGCACTTGCTTCCAATTGTGTGGAAATACTTTAGGTTTGGTTTTCTTCCTTCTCAGACCCCATAAGGAGTTTCCAGGTACCCGTTCTCAAAGACACGATTCAGAATATAACATTGCAGTATTAACAGCTTCAGCAAAAAAATTAACAGGTAATTTCTTACTGTTCATCATCACCCTAGCCATCTCTTGGAAAGACTTGTTCTTTCTTTCTAACACACCGTTTTGCACAAGGGTTTTAAGAGTAGAAAACTCATGAGAAATACCATACTCTTCAAGAATGTAGAAAAGCTAGTATTTTTAAATTCTTTACCACGATCATTCCTAATTCTTGCAATTTTAGTCTCTTCAAAATATTTTCCAATGGTCAAATTTTTTTGTAAAAATTTGAATCTTTTAAAAATATCAGATTTCACTCTTAATAAGTCTACCCAAGTGTATCTAAAGAATCATCAATAATCATATAAATATACCTATTACCACTGAGGCTTTTAGTTTGAGCTGGCCCCATCAAATCCATAACTAACAATTCAAAACAGTGAGAGATGGCTAGAAACTGAACTTGTTTATGTGAAACTCTAGTTTCTTTACCTTTTTGGCATGAACTACACACACTTTCAAATTTTCTGTAAGTTTCAGAACTCTTCTTACTGCATTTAACTTAGTAAGTCTAACCAAATTTATATAGTTTAGATGTTCTAACCATTTGTGCCACAAATCTATAGAGTCAGCTTTTGAAACATGACATGTAATATCAGATACATGCTAATAACAATTATCCCTAGACCTAGCACCACGTAAGGCACAACTACCATAATTTTTAGCACTTTGCAGGAATTTTTTGTGTACATGACCATGAGATTATCATCACAGAGTTGACCTACACTAATCAGATTTACTTTCAAATCAATAACAAATAAGACATCATTTAATATAGAGAGTCCACCAATCACAATGGTATCAACACCTTCAATTTTGCTTTTAGCCCAATCCCCAAAAGTAACCAGACCGCTTGCATGACTTTTAAAATTAGTTAACATAGAACGATTACCAGTCATGTGTCTGGAACAGCCATTATCAAAGTACCAAGAGTTAGACACAATAGATTTATATGCAACATAGCAACTAATGTCACTTTTTTGTACCCAAACTTGCCTTATTCTAGCCTTAGAATTTTACTTTAAGGTGTTAGTAAGCGAGTTACCTCTTTTAGCGTGATTTTATTTTCTCTTTGTTAAATAGTGGTGAATATTATGTCCATAGTGACCACAAACACTACATCTGATTGTGTGATATAAATACCATTCTGATATTTTACTAGTTCACTTGATCATTTGATCTGAACCAAGTTTTTTGAGGTAGTCAGAACTTGTTGTGGAGTATCTGTCAGTGGAACTATCCTATTGGTGGTCAGTCTTTTTGGCACTTTGACAGCTGATTCAGACAGTTGACTTTGCAATTTTTCAGATCCAACACATGCTTTAACGAACTTCTATTGGGTGGATTCTTTCTCTTTTCCTTTCCCTTCATAACCTAAGCCTTCTTTTATGTTTATGGTTCTTCCATAGCTGAGAACTTCATTTAGATGAACGGATTCGATGGTCGACTATCTAACTTTCTCCTTGGTATGGTCTAGTTCAGCCAAGAGTTACAAGATTTTATTTTCTTTCTTTGTTAAACATTTGGTAAGGGTTTCTTTTTCAGCAACAATTATAGCTCTTTCATTTTCAAAGAACTCTAGCTTGGCATGAAGAGTGACATTTATTTCTTGTTCATCTTCCATTTTCAGTATTTTGCATTCTGAACATGCATTGCTGCTTCCAACTGTGTCTGTATTTAGTAGGTTCTGACCTCCAAGCAACATTTGTGATGTATTAGACTGAAGATGGACAGTTAGAGAAGTTTCCTGGTTATCAGCAGTTATGTCCTCATCGTCAAAGTGTGATTCTCTTTCATCTTTCTCACTCCAAGTGATATTCATGGCCCTTTGTATGAAACTTTTTCAGTGCATTGGCACACTTAAATGCTTTATGTCCATATCCTTTACATTCAAAACATCTGATACGAGTTTGAGTTCTTTCCATAAATGCAGTTGGATTTTACCATGAATTGTCAAAAAATCTTTTCTTTTGTGGTGGTTGAGGTTTTGAGCTTCTTCATTTTTTATTGTTCTTTAGGAATTTCTTAAATTGTTTAGTGAGTATGGTCATCTGGTCATCATTATCTTTCATCATCTTCTTCCTCTATCTCGATCTCCTTGGCTCTAAAAGCTATTCTCGAACATTTTCTCCTTCTATGATGATGTAGCTCACAGGTCATTAAGGATCTTACCAATTCTTCCACTTTCATGCTTTCCATGTCCTTGCTTTCCTTGATAGCGATAACCTTGGAATGGAACCCATCAGGTAATGATCTGAGAATTTTTTTTCACAATTTTACTTTATGAATATTTCTTTCCCAATGTGTGGGCCGAGTTGGTAATGTCACTTAATTTGGCTTAGAAGTCTGTAAAGTGCTCATCATCTCTCATAGTCACTTGCTCAAATTCAAGTGTCAACATTTGGAGTTTAAAAGACTTCACAATCGAGATCCCTTCACGAGCAACTTGCAAAATGTCCCGAGCATCTTTAGCCACCTTGCATGTAGAGATCAAATGAAATTGATTAGCATCTATAAATGAGAATATAACATTCAAAACTTTAGAGTTCCAACTAGCAATATTATAATCATTAGTCACCTCTTATCTGCTCATTTATCTCTTTCTACATCATTTTCGATTACTGTGGAAATTTTATAGCTATATATGATTGAGTGTCAATATTTCTCATCTACAGATTGGACATAGACTTGCATTCTAATTTTCCAATACAAATAACTAGTCTCGTCTAAGACAAAAGGTCTAATGGTGCTCTATCCATTACTAGGATTTATATAGATCTCACTTTTTAAAAGTGAACCCGACATGATACCAATTGTAAATACTAAAACCTAGTTAATTAACCAATTTGTGTCAATTATACGTTTCACTCAGAATACGCCAATCAATCAGAACCTCCTACATACAGTTTTACGCACAANTCTAATTTTCCAATACAAATAACTAGTCTCGTCTAAGACAAAAGGTCTAATGGTGCTCTATCCATTACTAGGATTTATATAGATCTCACTTTTTAAAAGTGAACCCGACATGATACCAATTGTAAATACTAAAACCTAGTTAATTAACCAATTTGTGTCAATTATACGTTTCACTCAGAATACGCCAATCAATCAGAACCTCCTACATACAGTTTTACGCACAATTCTAACTGAGACAACTTAATATATTTGTATTCTGCAAGATATAATCTATTGCAGAATTAAATAAAGATGAACACCAGATATAACGTGGTAAATCCCTAAGGAAAACATAAATGGGCCCCATGCCAAGGGTAAAATAATGCACTATAAAAAAATAAAAAATATAATAGTTTCGATTTTGTAATTTTGCAAAATTAACATAAACAATCAAAAGCATGTAAAGAACAACTCTCCCATATTCTTTCTTCTTTCGACTTGTTGGAGAAGTAGAATCAAACCTTCCGATCTTGACTTTATCTCCACTTCACTATTATATTCAACCGCAACCAACACTTGGATTGAAATTCATCAATATTAACTCACGCCAAGTAGCCCGATCTTTGAGTAAAATTATATCATCATGCACAAGTGTGTTATCTTTACTTACGGTTGAAGAACACGATTTTTGCTTTGAGATACTTCATTGGAAAATCAGTCGGTCAGAACTCACTGGAGATGGTCAGAAAACTTCAGAACTTACTGCTGCTGGTTTGTCGGACATAGACAGATTTTTCTCAAAGTTTCTACTCGTCCCTTAATGATTATCTTCACTTATGTAAAGACCCCTCCAAGGCATGAACGTGTCTTACCTAAAATATGGAAGTTTTGCAATTTAAGAATAATATAGAATATGTTTGATATGTTCAATAATTAAATTAAGAAAATTTTTAGTTTGTTAAAACAACATTTCCTTATTTTAATTATTTGACCAATCAAACAAATCCAATAAGGTAAATATATATTTTTGTGTTTATATAAAATATTTTTGATATGGTCAATAATTAAATTAAGGAAAGTTTTGATTTGTTAAAACAATCTTTCATTTTTTAATTATTTAACCAATCATATCTATCCAAAATGATAAGTACATGTTCGTGTACATGCTGATATAAGACAAGTAAATATTACACCTCGTTTAGGGTTTGAAAACCCTAAAAAATTGTAGCCAATAATATGCTAACCTGTAGCACCCAGTCAATTCTGACTGGCTGGCTTACCTTGTTTAGACTGCATAAGTTGAGCACATTTTGGCATATGTTTTGACATTTAAAAATTATTCTAATTTATACAAGCCAATAAATAAATATTAAGTAAAAATATAAAATATATTTTACTTGCAATCTCTTTTGTTACATTATACTCTTTTCTTCGATCTTTTCGTCACAAAAACTTAATGTATCGAATTAAAATAATGTCATTGTATGGTCTCTATTTTTCTAAAACTCATTTTCACGTACACATTTCATGTAACTTTTATCAACTTTTTAACCATACATTTCATCAACTTATCAAGATTTTCTAAAAAATTGATTTTTAGCTAAATCAAATAAGGGCAATATGTCATCGTCTTCATCACCTCATCTCACCTCCACTCCCGTCACAACCCTTACTAATAACCTTCGTCGTGCTTGGTGGCACTTGAAAATGATTTTTCATGATAAAGAAAATTCTTTTCCAAAAATAGTAAACTCAAGAAAGGATAAAAAATTGAGAGGATAATGAGAACTATTGTGTTGAAAAACACCATAACCATGGCTGGTTAAGATTTGAGCTGAAAGTAAACAAAGTGGTTTCCCAATAAATTAAAAGCCACGGTCTAAGTAATTGTTATGTATGGTGGGTTTTCAATTTTGACTCTACTTTAATCATTGAGTTGACATGTAATCAGGGCCGGTCCTGTGATTTTCGGAGCCAGAGGCGAGATCCATAAAGGCATCCCAAAATCAACGTAAATGCAAAGTTCAACTGTGTATTATGCAACCTATTGATAACTTAAAACTTAACAGTAAAACAAAAACAAATATAGAGAACAAAAGATTTATATTATAAAGTAACAAAGCCGACAAGAGTTCAAACAATCATTTAAATATTATTCACCCCATTTTAGAGGCAAAAATATTAATCAAATCTGAATAATTTAAATGTTCAACCATATCTTTCTCATATTTAGGAGGCATGGTGCATAAGTATATATCGAATTCCCAATGATTAGCCTAAAAGACAAGTACAAAATATCACAATCATCTCACAATTAAAGTTTTCAATATAATTACTATGTACGCATGTGCAATTGATCATATACAATAACCAATCATATAAGCCAACCAGGCCACAATTATATAAGCCGTCAAGGTTTCAGACATTTCCAATATATTCAATAATAAGTTAGGGCAAGCCATCACTTACTTGAGGAGTAAAATTTAAACCAAAATTGTGGAATCACAATTCATACCCTTAAGAATTCCACCGTCACATCTCACTAGCCTGAAATAAAGATTTAACATTTCATTGGGACAAAATCATATAGGAAAAGAAATATTCAAGAATGAAGAATCAAAAGCAAAACCAGCAACAACAAAGTCATGAGCAGTCAAGGGAAAAATATCAAGGCAACATATTATGTCTATGAGATACCCAATATACGTCTGATAAGGTTAATTTGCAGTCAAGGGGATAAGCATACACTATAATTAGAATTTGAAGCTTTTGGCAAAAGTGATAATATTGGTCCAAACCATCAATTTTGACAAAAATGATAATACTGGTCCAAACTATGAACATGCAGCGTATGATGAATCAACATCAAGAATTGGTCCAAACCTCCCAAATTAAATCCATGATTCCCTTCTATGAAAATTGAAAAATAGAATTCTAACCAAAATCCTAAATCAATTAAACAATTTTAAACCTCTGCGCTGCTGCTCTGCTCCATTGGAAACTTGGACAGTTACCTCCGGGTGGGCAAACGTCAACGGGTGGCTGGAGTCTGGAAGTGGCGACTGCGAACTGGTCGGAGGATTGGGGAGTCGTGACTCACGCGGTTAGGTCGTTAGGTTTGAAAATGGTTGTGATGTGTGTAAAACTTGTGGTTTGTGAAAGACTGAAGGGAAGGGAATGAGGACTCGAGGAGTGGCGACGGGGTCAACTGGTCGTCGATCGAGAAGAGATAGCGTCGGCATCGCGGTTGGAGCCGGGTCGAAGGAGAGAATGAAAATTGATTTTCCCATTTTCCATTTTGTAATTAAAAAAATTATAATTGGGCTAAAGGTGAGACCCATCCGGTATTGGGCCTGATTGAAAAAAAAAATTGGGCCAAAAACAGGCCCCTTCCAATTTGGGCTGAGGCGCAGGCCTCATCCGCCCACAGGGCCGAGCTTGCATGTAATACTCATCACTAACGTGATTCTCACGTGACCAATCACAATTGCTTATGTCGCATGATGTCATACTTTCTTCATGCATTGCCACCAGAAATTATATTGAAACCAGCCACTACTGCAACATACAACATGAAATCAACATGCAACACGAAAGAGTAGATACATATTTTTGGGCGTGATTGGGATTGTTGGTGGGGGTGGTGTAGGGGTTGGGGAGACTATGGTTATTGATAATCCTTGCGGGATTCTTATCATACGTATATATATTGTTCATTAAGAGTTTAGGTCTCAACGAGATTTTTTATGTTGGGTTTTTTTTTATTCAAATTAGGTTGAATTTTTGAGAAAATATTTTTTCCTCTTTTCTCTTGTTTTTTATTGGGAAAATATTGTTTCCTTTATTTCATGTGATTTTTTTATCTTATTTCCATCTTTGTGATATTTCTAAGGTTTGGCATGCACCCTATAACTATTAGACTCTTTTCACAAGTTTTGTATTACTGAAATATAGAATAATTACATAGGCACGCGTATTGTATTTGTTTTCTCTATATTGATCAATTGAGTAAAATACTCCGTTCTTCTGTCAATTTATTATTTGCATTTTATTTTGTTGTTTGTTTTCAGTCATATACTTCATATCATATCATGTCATATACACACACACACACACACACACACACATATTACCTCGATCTATTTTATTACCCAATAAGTGGTATCAGAGCTATTAGCTGTGATTTGTTCGAAGTTTTTACTATTGATGACAGCCATGAAGTATGAAATTTCGCTCTTAGATCGCAATACAAGATTCTTGTTGTAGGAAGGGGAGATGCGAGTTGTACTCATGCAGATGAATTTGGATGATGCATTGTTGGGATTTGACAAAATATCCACTATTTGGACGATGGAGGAAAAACAACAGAAGTGTCGAAATGCACTTTCATATGTCCATCTTAACGTTTTGAAAGAGAAAACGGCAGATGTGTTGTGGTTGAAATTGGAGCAATTGTACATGACTAAAAGTCTGACAAGCAAATTGTATCTGAAGCAGAGGTTGTATTCTCATCGCATGGTAGAAGACGAATCTTTGGAAGATCATCGGTTGTGTTCAAGGAGATCATCGCTATTTGGAGACTTTAGAGATAAAGTATGATGGAGAAGATTTGCCATGCTCGTTTCATTTACTTCGTTTAGAGATACAATCTTATATAGTCATGATATTCTCACCATTGAAGATGCGTATGATGCCTTATTTTCAAAAGAGAATATAAACCATCTGGTTGGATTTGAGGTCAGAGATGGAGAAGGCCCTGTTGTTCCTAGTGATCGAAGAAGGGGTAAGTCGAGGTCAAATTTTTGTAATCGGGTTTGTTATTATTGCAAGAAGAAATGACACATTAAGAGAAATTGCCACAAATTGCTTAATAGAGGTAATTTGAATGCAAATCATAGGAATCAATCAAATACTTCAGACGAGACTAACATAGGGGAGAACTATTTGAGTGATAGAGATATTTTGACAATTTTTGACATGGAATCCAAACGACAAGGAGTTGATTTTGGATATAGCTTGTGCCTTCCATATATGTCCCAATCGAGTTTGTTTGAAACATATGAAATGGTGATGTAAGGTGTCGTTGCCATGGGTAACAACAAACCTTGTCGGGTAGATGGTATTAGTAGGGTCGGATTGATGATGGTGGATGGAACATGTAAAACGCTTGATCACGTTCGACATATTCCAAACTTAAAGAAGAATCTCATTTCGTTGAATACTCTTGATTCAAAAGTATACACGTTCTCTGGAGGAGGTGGAGTCTTGAGGATTTGAAAATGTGTTCAAGTTATATTGGAGGGGCGAAAGAGGTCCCAGTTATACATCTTGCAATGTTGGACAAAATTTGTGAAGAAAAGTCATCACATATTTAGTAACGTGGTGGAGATTCAATTTGGTACTGTACCTTTGAGGGGGTCTATATTGAAGAATACTACTGAGTCGAGTTTGGAGGATATGGATAATTCAGCTTTGTCGCCATTACCTGCATCATTTTATTCAACTGTTAGGAGTAATCTCATTGGAGATAGGTACGTGGATGCTTATTCTGTTGCACATGCATTTAAAGTTTTTGAAGTTGTTGAGACTAGTCAAGGGCCTTTTATAAAAACGTTAAGAGTTGATTCTGCTACATGGTATGCTTCGACAATGTTTGGTAATGTATAACTCTTTGTGAATTTCGGGGAACCCGGTGTTTGGGTTCATGTTTTCGTGTTGGATACCATGGAAGAGGTTAAATATTTTTGTATTGGAGAAAGTTTGGTTCTTGTAGAAGAGTTCGAATTTTTTTTAGTCGAGTTTATTTTTCCAAGTGAAGAAATTTTGGAATTCGTTTGTTGCATCGAAACTTGTGTCAATGTGAAAGATTTTGGGTCTTTTTATCCAAATTAGGTTGAATTTTTGAGAAAATATTTTTTCCATCTTTCCACGTGTTTATATTTGGAAAATATTATTTCTTTTATTCCACGTGAATTTTTATCTTGTTTTCATTTTTGTGGTATTTTTAGGGTTTGACATGCACCCCTATAAATAATAGACTATTTTCACTAATTTTGTATTACTAAAATATAGAATAATTATGTATGCAAAATTATTATATTTGCGCTCTTTGTATTAGTCAATTGAATAAAATACTTCGTTCATCT
>CAIGRK010244544.1:0-11308 GCA_903798315.1 Fraxinus greggii | reverse complement strand
TGTGTAGCGATGAGTAAAGGTCAAGCTATGAACATAGACGAGCTGAAGCAAGGCATATGCATAAAAATGTGCTTTCTTATTTTAGTATTATTTTAATTTCTAATCAATCAAAAAATTATTTAATCATAATACATATCAAGCATCTAAAACAAATTTATAAAAACTTTATACATTTTTTCCGAAGTTTCCAACAAAAAAATAAATTTCAAATGTAAATCAACTGTTTAAATTTTAACTTCAAATAATTGTAAAAGAAAAGTTTTTTTGAAAAAATGGTAATAGCTCACACAATCGCGTCTAGGCACGTATTAGCGATCAATGATTGCCGTTGACCGCTAAATAAGGCGACAAACCACTTGACGTTTCCATTCCACATAGCGCCTAGGCGACGCCTTGACGACGCTTATCCACGCCTTTTAAAACACTGCTTTATACACATCCAAAAGGGAGCTCACTCCCAGATTTGTGTATTTTAAGGTTGAACATTAAGGACTCGTATCCACCTCCTTCATCACTTCGTATTCTTTTAATTCTTCAGCCGAATTGATTTTCAACTTCAAGAAGATTTTTTTCCCCTAATAATCAAAAGCTTCACTTTCAATTTTAAACAATTCGTAACAACCTTATAAAAAGAAGTAAAAACTTAGATTATTAATACGGATCTCCACTAAAAAGAAGCATAATTATTTCTATTACAACCTGTACATATAATTTGAAATACAACAAATAAAGGAGGTAGGAAAATACAGGGAACAGAAAAACGAGTCGGGCTGAAATAGTAAGGGCTAACCTCAGTAACCAAAACCTTGACATGTAGAATTAAATTTCACAGGAACCATAAATAATTCCTGGAGCGAGCAAATATATAATACCAACCACAAAGCAAATTACATTTGCGAGTGAAAGCTCCTCTTTTCCGTTCCAAGTCAAAAAATAATTATAGTTTAACAAACAACCAAATGCACAGAAACATGGAGGGGAGAAAAACTTCATCAGCTATCCTCTTTTCTGCCTTAACACTCTCCTTTACGAATCACAGATTTCAAGTTCTTCACGTTATCAGTGTTGCCTCGGAGTAAGAATATTAAGAAGCAATGCCCTTTAGTTGTATATTTTCACAGGTTTCTCAAATGTGTGGCGGTTCTGCAATTATCAGGAAGAACAAAAGTTAAAAGGATTGGAATTTACGCCTAGCAAATATTTATTTCCTTTAGTTAAGAGAACGTTAAATGTGATAAAGGCCCACACAAGTATTACTAACAACTGAAATTCACATCAAATTTCAAAGATGGTTCAGAAATGGCATGCTTTTCCTGTACAAATTATCCATTTAATTGACAGCCATAATCTAAAATAATAATTGAACATCTAAGATTCAAAATATTCACCTGGCTGGCAGTATAAGCCCTTTTAGGTGTAGTGTCAGAATGCTCTAACCCAAGGTACTGCTCCCAAGCCCCATAAACATCTCTTCTCTAGATAAGAATAAACACAAGTTCCTCAGTCATAGACTCATAATAGAGAGGTTGAAGAAGAAAATGAATAGATTAATAAATTTAATATATAAGTCAAAAAAACTTTGCACTCAAAAAAATGACCTGAAAACGGCTGGACACAATGTCAGAGTCCTCAAGATATTCTGGACGTCCCAGTGACAGAAAAGCAAACTTCCACTGAACATACAAGTAAAAAAGTCACGACCCAATGTCCCACCTTAGCAATTTAATTACACAAACCATTAGGCAGCAGCAACTTCTGGTGAAGTGCTGCATGCTTGTTAAAAACCATCTGTAGTGTAGATCTGAGAATGGAAAATACCTTAGAGAATTCCTCATCAGGTACCTGCAATTTCTTTTGAATCCGCATCTTAACATCCGCTAGAATTTCAGCATCATGAATGACCAAAAAGAGGGGTTCCCCAAAATTCTGTACTTGCTGCATGGGAACCAATTAAACATATGGTCACGTTTTAATATATAACCATATCAAGCTCATTGCTGTTATAATTATCTCCAAAAAGAATCAATGCCGTTAAATGGACAAGTAGCATGTATATTATGTAAATGATTAAATACCACTTGATTCTGAGCATTCTCCTTCTTAAAATGGTAAACATGAATCAATCGGCTATTGGGACCAAGGTTCTTCTCTTCTTCTGGAATCTGGAACAGAGAATAAGCCAAATTCAAGCGAGAAACATTTCAATGGTTAAGCAACAAGAATTTCCGGTAAAAAAATCTATCAGAAGTGGAAAACTATCACATAATCAACCGACGTTAAAAATGATGAAAATATTTTATACAAACCATAAGACCAAATCTAGAAATGTTAACTTCCTGAATTTTGTAAGATAGCATCAATTTATTAAAATTTACTGAATTCTGTCACACCAAGTTACTAAATTTAAAAGTTGAAGATATAGCCCTGTTTGACAACCATTATTTTCAAACTCTTTATTCTACATACTCATTTTCAACTATACATTTATACAATAAAATATTCTACACATAAACCCAAAACTTTTCCCTACTTTTTAACCACACATTCTATTAAAAATCACTATTCAAAACTCTATTTTTCCCAAATAATGGTTGTCAAACAGGGGCATAATAAGGTTCTAAACAGAAGAGTCAACTCTCTCTCTCTCTCTCTCTGAGAGAGAGAGAGAGAGAGAGAGAGACGGAGTGAGAAAAGAAAGAGGCTATTTTTAGAGAGAGAGAGAGATCATATATGTATGCATATATGTATCTGGTGTGTGTGTTACGCGTGTATGTATATCATTATATGTAAACACATATACACTTGACACCAATAAAAGCAGTGAGAGCATCTTCCTGAGTTCTTTCAGAAAGCATATGAGCATATTAAAATGGCGAGAAAATAGAGCAAGAGGGAGATTCTGAGAGCAAGAGTAACCTCCTCTGCCCGCAATGTCCAGTATTGATCATTTATATTCTCAATCTTCTCATTGAGCGGAAAGATCTGCAGAATTGGAAACAGCAGAACATGTATGACATCATAAAACCAAAGATCCTGCTCAGTATGTTTCAGACTTCAAGTAAAATTAATGCCATAATATCGGGAATAAAGCATAATAAACTTTGGAGTGGGGCAGGCACATTACCTTGTAAATCTTGTGATAGAAAACTTCAAGCAACCTAAGTTCTGCATTAGGATGAGACAACTCTACCTGCAAAAAACATGAGAAATTGTGGATCCTTCAGTTTTCCTTATTATTTTTTCACAAAATATGATGCTCTGAAACATAATTTCTGTATTAACTGCGGCAAATAGTTTCAGGAATAATGAAAGACAAAAGAAGTATCAGTTTATGAATAAAAAATATGCCATGTGATTTGCTCGAGCAAACCTTTGTTTTGATCTCGTTAAGCACATCTCCAACAGTGCTTTGTCTCGGCAATCTAATATTGAGCACCACAGCCTGAAAAGAGAAGTTATACTTAATATGTTATATGATTTTATACAATCAGGTTAACAAGAACCATACAACAATGACATCCATAGTTTTCCTACCTCATCCTTTGTGGCATGATGAAAGGCAACTTTCAGAGTCTTCAGACACTGCAATTCTGGCAGAGGAATGTCCAGTACTTCATAATACAGAATATCAGAGATCTATTAGAAGGAAAAGAAAAAGGTATTACTCCATCGACATCAGAACACCCCTGCCCCAGTTAAAATACATAAAACCAGTAGAAGACTTCTTGTCAGAGCTACCTGATTGTAGTGGACAAGCATGTCTAATAGGCGATCAACCGATCTATACTTGATTGGATTGGGCTTTGGTTGCTGAGAATAGCAATTATGAGGAGTAAGCCGAATTTTAGATGGATCATCCAACCCAAGGTGCTGAGCTACCCTTTCCACAACATCATCATAAGTGTGGTTCTTAGCTCTGGAGATTTATGTCAAAAATGATTAGAAGCAACCACCTAAATTTGCTTAGAAAATTACAATTAAAGGAATGAGCATAATACTTGTAACTACACTGTTCAACAGTCCAGGAAAATAACATCAGAAAGTACTCACAACTCTAAGCGGAATTCATCTTCCTTGGGTTTCTCCAGAGCACGAAAATTGACAATCTGCATAGAATAAATTCATTCTGAAAAAGAGTGAGAAAACTTGCACTGACATTCTTGGTTACCTAAAAATGAAGAAAGCACATCAAAAATAAGGTTATATGAGTAGCTACACATCAAAAAAAAAAAAAGTATCAAAAAGACATGGATTAGAGGAAAGAGCAAGTGATGGGATATTAAATAATTTTATATTCCTGCCTAAAAAATGAAAATTTATGGGATAAGGCTGTGTTAGGTTGAGTTCAGATGGCAGGCAAGAGATCACCGAGTATTTCCTAGTTTTTGGCTTAAATTTATTGATAGCTTATGGAAATTTAAATTGTTGTACAGGAGGCGCAAGTTCACCCCCAACAGCCTCCAGCCGAACCTCCGATCCACCCCCCCCCCAAAAAAAAAATAATAATAATAAAAATAAAAAGAGAGAGACTTCCCATGGTGTGTTCTTTGATATGTCTGCAGCAAGTCTGAATAATGGAATTGATGACATAAATTTATCTATGGCCTATCATGTCAGTAACATGCACATGTCCCACAAAACAGCATCAATCGTGTAAATTGCAATGCTCCTACCATAGATATAGAAGCAACTTCTAATACGTGTCTAACATGCTTACTACTACGGACAATTCAACAAAAAAAGTAGTTAACTGCCAATACATAAACTAGGTGTATTTCGTTTCGGATGGCTTTCTTTATTTTACAAAACTGAAAAACTTCTAGATGCATATGGTATATGAGGATAAAGGCCTAATGCTCCACATCGACTAGTTTAGTTTTCAAAAGGAAAATAAAAGTACTTTGAAGCATATTATAGAAGTACAAGATTGACCTGGCGATTTTTCACATATTCCAAAAATGAAGGAACTTCGGGATATCGGAATTTTTCTTCACCTTCAGGGAGAGGCTTTTTTTGGAAACAGATAATGTCCCCATCCTCAATCTGGGAGATATGAGGGTAAGAGAGAACAGGAATAAGTAAAGAAAGAAAGATCAGTACATTCAAGTGCCAAAACTAAAGCACAACACTAAATACCTGGCTAAACCTAAATGAAGCTCTTCTGTCAAGGCGTTCACACATGACAGTAGGCTCAAATTTTATTTCCTGCAAAAATAAAAAATAAGAGCATTGGCAAATGTAATGATGTTCCATAAATAACAATGCAACTTTGATATAATGTGTATGGTCTGCATATTATAATATACAGTTGCATGTCTGTATGCATATGTAATGATCAGACAAACCTCAAAGAGTTCAATCTCTTCATCAGGAGCAAATCCAGCCAATTCATTTAGTTTTGTCAGGATCTCCATCGGCTTGCCAGAGCTTTTCACAAAAAACCTACCAACATACCTGAAAATAATAAAAAATAAATAAATCACATGGTCAAAAGACAATTAAAAGTGAAGATAATATCACACACCCCTACATACAAACTTTAAAAAATTACAAATTACCTGAGTTCTTCTTTCTCAGGATCATAAAGCTTAAAGAACAGAAGTATATCTTCCTTAGTTTTGTCAGGTGGAGGAAAGGGATGTAGTTCCTACACAATCAACACAATTATCAAAAATACAGTTAAAACAGGAGTGAAGATGTGTTTCAATGATGATGTTCAAGTACCATCTAACAAACACTGAGAAGCACGGACACGCCAACATGTGTTTTTTTCCCCACAAAAGTAGGACGCAACACGTAAAGGAGTCATTAATAAAAATAAAATAAAATAGTATTTTACTTTTTATTTTTTATTAATAGATAAGCATATTGAACTGCCTCATATGTAATGGGTTTTAAATTGGGGTACTCCTTAGCGTTTTCGGTTTTGAACATTTTTGTCCATTCAACTCTTAACTGCTTTAGGTTTTTCTATCTCCAATTGCCCTGCGCCGCCTACTAAGGCCTGTCTTCTTTCGGCTTTAGGGTTTTGTCTCTCCAACCTTCTCTGCGCTGTTTCCTCTTCCACAGATGACACAGTCTTCTTTTTCCTCTTCCACTAAACTTATCCTATTGCTTGTAGACCCAACCCAAACCCTACTCTCTTCCATACACAGCCATTGCACATTGACAAGAATTTCTTCTTCTTCTGATAGTGCCTTTCAAATCACAAATTCATTATCAATATAGTCTCTTTTTCTTGGTTTGACTATGGAGAAATGGGCTTGGGGTCACAATGCTGTGTCGTCGATGAGTTGGTGTGCCTGGCTCTTAAAAAAGGGGGGATGCCACTCAGCATTCCCTACACGTGTAATCGGATACCAACATGCCGGCCTTCCTAGAATCAAACATTATCAATAACAAAAGATACCTGGCCATGTTTGACTTCCAAAAACAACTTCAGCTCGGCATTATGAGCTTTATTGGAGACTTCCCTCAATGCACCAACCTGTATAATATAATTATCATGGGGTGAATAAATATTTCAAAAACTATAATAATAAAGAAAAAGTCAAATGAAACCACAAACAATCACCTCAGGAAACAAATTGTCACAATCTTGAAAGTAGGCACTGAAAACACTCAGACAACATATGATGGGAAAATTGACAAGCACAAGAAAGAGAATTTGGTCTAACATCATTGTAGTTCCAGTCTTGTGCATTTACTTGTTTTCAAGGAGTGGACGATGGGGTGCAATGACACCCCCAACCCAAAACCTCTTCCCTAAAGAGAGAGAAGGAAAAACTCAATGTTGTAAAAACTGTCTGGTCCAACTGAAAAAACTGAGAACCAGTCCAGTTTTTATCTAAAAACTGGAAATCTCAAAACCATTTAAATAACCACCGTTCAACCCCCAAAATTTTGTTTTAATTGATTTATTTAATTTTTAACCACCAGTGTGACACCAGTCCAACACTTTGACCCTTTTCCGAGTCAATGCCTGGGCCTGTTTTTAAATTTGAAAAAAAGTACATTAACACTACCTTACTTTTCAAAAGCAAAATAAATGGAGTGAAGATCATGCCATATTCAAAGCCAACAAGAAGAACATTCACTCATGGTAGAAATTCTATAAGAAAATATCAATTAGAAAGTCCATTCTCCAGACATAGACAACAGGAGAAACAAGTTCAAAATAGCAATTGTAATTGTTTCCTGTCTGGGAAAAGTAAATATCAACTAATCCCAAGACAAACTTGCTCCAATTAACAGGTTGATTATTCTCCCATTTGCTTAATTTATGGTAACTTATTTAGCCCCTCTTTGTTTTGGATTAAAATAAACTAAAATCTCAAGTCAAAGTCAACAAATAATTTTAACCACACATTTCAAGAGATCCACAACTTAAAACCACACATTTCATCGACTTTTATCAAACTCCACTAAAAATCTGATTTTAATCCACACCAAACAGGGACTTAAGCACATTTCACCATTGCGACAATGAGCCAATCTTCTACATCCCTAAAAGATTTAAGCAATTTTTTGCATACCCCAAAATGTCAATTCTATATACCTACCTTCGATCATGAGTTTTCCACTATCATTTTGGACTTTCTAGATAATAGTACATAACAGTTCTTCAAACAAAAGTTTAACCTTGCAACTGATTATTATCAAAACCTGTTCTCTCAGCTTCTTGTCAATATATCAGCCTAAATCTCTTCTGTAAACTAAAATTAAATATTATGTCACAGAATTTTCGAAATATGTGCTCTCCTTATTTGCCCTACATCGTTTATCATTACCCGCATAACGTTTAAGTTGCCAGAAAGGAACAAAACGTTTAAAACTCAATAATTGTAGAAATTATGATAATCAGAACATATATCAATATGTACAAAATGGCAAAAGGAAAAAAGAAACGTTTTATAAATTTACAGTTTGTGCTTCCTCCTGTGGTGTCAGAGGACGGTTTGGACGATATGTGTGATTCTGCCTCTTTGCCCAAATCCAAAAGCGCTGGACTTGAACTGGTATACAAAATTCTCTAGCAACCTCCTCCTGCAATAATATATTATTTAATTATTAATTAAATCACTAGCACAGACAAAATCAAAATCATGACGAGTGAAGAAAAGGGAAGTATAAAACAACAAAAATACTTGAATGGAAATCATGTTGTCTAAGGTGTCATAAAGCTCATATTAACGGAACAACATTTTGTTTCCTACGAAGACATCAAAGCGACACGCTTAACATGTAAACCTGTGGATAACTTGTATCTACATCTGGACCCTACCCAGTTAAAACAAGATTTAAACTTAGCGTGTCTGGGCCAGATTTTTACCTCTTTTTTAGAAGAAAAGTGACCGTTGGAAAGCCTTTTCTCCATTTACTCTGATGTTTTTGACTAAGAAGTAAGACCTGTACTAATTTAAGGCATTTGAAAATAAACTCCCACAATTGTCCTTTTGTCCAATTACTTATTCTCCCTTGTGTCCAACCGGATTCTCTTTCCACATAAGCACTCTAAACAACAAGTGGGTAAAACTGGAATATTGGCATAATATTACACACAAATATGACCCTTGTCAGAATTGGTGGCCCACTTGATGTGATACCAAAATGCATTTTGGGATGAAAATGCAGCCCAAACACACGCTTAATGTTACAGGCTCTATACCAAGAGCCTACCTATCGTATACACAGATCTATTCTGGTCTTCAAACCAACAAGACTGGTTAGGACTCAGTTACATATGCATACATTCATCTGAACAAATACGGACAATATATTAGATCAAATCTCAGAAATGATGTTTAGCCCCAAATATCAATGCCGTCGGTTAACAAGCACGAAGGCTGACAGACCACTTCTCAACACACGAATAAAATTGATGACCCACTCTATCGCCATAACCTTTCACTACCACCCAAAGTAAGAATAACCATTGACAACATCAAGTTTCCTTTCGTTTTGCACTTTCCTCTCCATTAATCCCTGCAAGACCTTGCCATCAGAACATTGCCACTAAAACTCCTAACTTGCAAAAGCACAAAACCTTAATCTCAGTAGAAATTCGAATTTGATTAAAAAGATATAAATTTGTATGGGTATTAGTATAAAACATATCATTACTGAGTTGCTGTGGTTGGGGTAAATAGACTGATTGGAGATTGGTGGTGGAGGTTAAGGTGAAGGTGGTCGTTGGTCGGCGAAGCAATGCCAGCAAAGGAAGTAGTGTATGGTGAGAGGGGGGATGGGTTTTGGTTATATAGCGTGTGGAAAAGGTGGCAGTGGGTGGGATCAGGGGAAGAAGAAACTATATCCTCTCCATATTCTATATATTTAAAAGCAAAGTGTCAAATGTGAATTCAAAAGCAACGGTCTCAACAATCCAGGTCTCAGGTGTGACGTTAGGCATTCAGATCTGTCGGGTTTCTGGCCCAGCAGGTAAGGTCTTAAATTGAACTGGGTAGGCTTCCACTGTGGCACATCAAGCCAAGTTCAGGCATTCTCTAGACCCTATTAATAGATTTTTACAAGATTTAAAGAAAACATTAAAATTATATCTATTATTCTATATATATCAACACACCACCGTGTAAGGCTAAACTAATATTGGTCTACATAATCCTCTCTTAACTTGTTCAATTGATATACCCAATCTAAATCATTCTTACTTAGTTCATACTCAATTGGTGTCGCGTCCATTTGTTGCATCGAATCAATAAAAAAACAATAAGATGAGCCTCACTCCTAACAAAATTGTGGTTCGCTGCATGTATCATTTTTCACGCTCCATTTGATCCTACGCTATATCTACTAATATAATGAAATCAATTATTTAACATCTTTTTTGCTACATTCATTTGATGGACATTTGTCTTTATGGCTTAATATTTTGAGCCTTAAATCATAGTAGGTTTTATACTCATTCTAACAATTTACCTTATAAATTTTAACTTAGTAGACTTCTTATACGAACATGTAGAATTCATTTTGTCCTAGTAGACTTCTTATACGAACGTGTAGAATTCATTTTTTTCCAAATTATTCCAATCTTTTACATTATGTCCTCTTCAAGTCCCTTGGTCTATGAACAAACTCAAATCTATAAATAGAGCATCGAAACAATATGGAAATTTCAGTAAACTAGATGTAGGATCAAGAAAGTGTGTTGAGAACAGGGTTCAACTTGCTGTATATTTAATATGCTTGAAGGGGTTCTTGATTTCAAAAAGTTAACAAGATTCAAATTAAGTTGCGGCATTTAGCTGAGGTTTAGAGTGAGGTTGGTTAAGGTGAGCAAATCTTACTCGGTGTCATAATCAAACTACAAATCCTAAAATAATACAAATGCAAATTTCTTTGTTCAGTCACTGTTAGAGTAGCATCCATTTCTCTCTGTTTTGGTAATTTTAACGTTTACACATTTCATTTCTAATTTATTTTTTAATGTTTTTGCACTATAGTATTTACAACACTTGTGTCTCAAATGCTACAGAATCGTCCTACTTGCTCTACATTTCTATTTCGTATATGCAAAACAAATTACATTGTCCTGTATATAGAAACAAATAAATCCAGCTCACATTTCATTTCACAAATAAACAAGATGATCAAGCAAGCAATACCTTGAAAAGGTTAAAAGGCGTCTGTTTCTGAATTCTAAAGCTGCGGGCTTTATCATGATCAACAAGATCAAAATATATATCCTTTCCAATCTGTTCCTTCAAATCCTCATCTCGGGCAACCTGCAAATGTTGGTAAATTGTATCAGCACTGATTCCGGGGAAAGCAGAGAGCAATCATTATATGAGAAAGTTGCCCTCTAGAAACAATAACCTTGATGATGGTATAAAGATGGGCCTGCGCCTTATATCTCCTCTTGTCCTCCTTCTCTTCTTGTTCTTTTTTCAGTCTCATCTGGAATACATAGAGTGTGTGATGTTTTATGTCTAAACTCACAACAAAGCAGGATAGAATGATTTCCAGATCCACGTCCACAAATTTACCCTAAGATGTTCAGCGATGTCCTTCTCATCAACATCACATATTATCTTATCCTTATCATCCACACGTATGTACACCAGCATGTAGGCATTTGAGTATTTTGTAAATTTAAATGGAGTGTTGTTGTAGCCAGGATTTGTTTGCGGCAACTGTTGAAGGAAAATGAAGATAAGCAACACAAAATGGGAATGCAGGAAAATCCAATGAAAAGGCAGGAATACTACCTCTTCCTCACCACCATACTGCTCCTCTAAAGCTCTCTTCATATCTTCTTTAGTGACCCTCTCATCATCAAATTTGTACCTAA
>CAIGRK010244542.1:0-20977 GCA_903798315.1 Fraxinus greggii | reverse complement strand
GCTATAACCTTTCCATTCTGCATTAAAATACAACCCAGTCCTTGGTGTGAAGCATCACTATAAATTATAAACTCTTTACCTGGAGATGGAAGAGAAAGTATCGGAGCAGAAACTAATCTTTTCTTCAACTATTGAAAACTCTTTTTCACATTCCTCAGTCCACACAAACTTGGAGTTCTTACGAGTCATACTAGTAAGAGGAAGAGCAATTTTAGAAAAAAACATCTACAAACCAATGATAATAACGTGCTAGCCCAAGGAAACTCTATACTTCTGTAACATTAGTAGGGCGTTCCCATTTCGTCACAGCCTCAGTTTTTAAAGAATCTACACAAATGCCTTCTACTGAGATAACATGACCTAGAAACACAACTTTATCCAGCCAAAATTCATATTTGTTGAACTTAGCATACAACCGCTTATCTCACAAAATCTGTAAAATATTTCTCAAGTGCTCGGCATGCTCATCACAACCGGGAGAATAAACCAATATATCATCAATAGAAACAATCACAAATTTGTCTAAATNTTTAAAGAATCTACACAAATGCCTTCTACTGAGATAACATGACCTAGAAACACAACTTTATCCAGCCAAAATTCATATTTGTTGAACTTAGCATACAACCGCTTATCTCACAAAATCTGTAAAATATTTCTCAAGTGCTCGGCATGCTCATCACAACCGGGAGAATAAACCAATATATCATCAATAGAAACAATCACAAATTTGTCTAAATATGGGTGAAGCACCCTATTCATCATATCCTTAAATGCTGCTGGGGCATTAGTCAACCCAAATGGCATCACGAGAAACTCATATTGGCCATATCAAGACCTAAAAGTAGTTTTATGTACATCAACATCCCTAATTTTAAGTTGATAGTATCCTGAAAGCAAATCAACTTTAGTTACTCGCTCAATACTATGCTCTTTATCGGAACTGCATAAAGCAGAAGCAACAGCTATAACAATCATATCGACCATAAGATTTGCCTAAGCTACATCCCATGTCGTAGCTGCTTATGAGTCTGATGAATTGATTCCTCAACCCTACTCCCATCTTGAATGTCCTCTCTATCAGGAGCAACTTGTGGTTAAGGGGGCACATCCTGGAGCCTGTGAGTTTGCCACCACGAGCCATGACCTCCAACTACAAGAAATATGCATGATATGTTGAGAAAGAAATCAAAATAAATGTAATGCAAGCTGACTCTATGACCATGCTCTGATAAAAACTGACACAACCCATCCCGAATCACCCAAAGGATCGGACACGTGCCGTGCACCGATGGTAGATGTTAGATAAGTGCCGGACTCACCATCAAGGAGACTTTGACCTGTTTTGATTGTGAAGTGCTTTTATAAAAAATTTGAGAGGGTTCCTCTTGAAATATAAACTAAAACCACCTGAATAAACATCAATATCCTCAAACCAGTACATATAATTTTAAAAAGGGTACACTAGCCCCTCAAAACTCGAACTATTCAAAATACAATAATGGTAAATCGACCTTTACTAATATTTTACAAACAAAAGTCTCAAAGCAGTGAGTGGATAGTCTGCAAATAAGTATATTTTTCCTATTTGAACATAATTACTGTAAAGCTTCCTGAACTCTTTTATAAATTTACGAAATTCAAAAGTTTGATAATAACTTTTAAATTCAGAAGTTTGATAATTAATGTAATGCTTCATGTACTCATTCGACGCTCTTTCAAAATTGTCAAGCAGTAAAGATTTCGAACTGCTCACTATGTTGCCCGCGGAACACCTTCCTAGACCTTCTACTAGTACTAGCGAAGAGGTGACGTGGCTCGAAGATACTCCATTGTGGATGAAGTTAATAATAGGGTTCCTCAAGGACCAAGCATTACCCTCTAAAAAAGAAGAGGCTCATAAGCTCAGAAGATGAGCTGCTCACTTCATTTCCCAAGACGGCGTACTATACAAATGAGGTTTTTCATTACCCTTACTCCGATGGATAGGAGGAGAACAAGCAACCTATGTGCTTTGAGAAATTCATGGAAGGGGTATGTGGCAACACTTGAGAGGATGGTCATTAGCACAAAAGGTTTTAAGACAAGGATATTATTGGGCTACATTGAAAAAGGATGTACAACAGTTTGCAAAGAGATACGATAAGTGTCAATGCCTCACAACAATTCAGAGGCAGCCTTCTCAGGAACTAAGTGTTGTTTCTACCCCTAGTCGTTTGCCAAATGGGAGATTGATCTTATATGCTCTCTACCTAAAGGGAGGGGCAATTTCAACTTCGCAATTGTCGTCATTGATTACTTTACCAAATGGGTAAAAGTCGAACTCTTTTCCAAGATCACTGAAGCAAACACTTCCAAATTCCTATGGAAAAACATAATTTGTAGGTTCGGGATTTCCCATTCAATTGTCTCGGATAATGGACGACAATTGGACAAAAAGAAGGTCATAAACTTATGTGAGGAGCTGGCCATCAGGAAACATTTCTCTTCCTAACATCACCCTCAGGCCAATGGACGGGTGGAAGTCGTTAATAAGACTATTAAATACACGCTGAAAAGAAAGTTAGACGTTTCTAAGGGGGCTTGGGTCAACGAACTACCTCAAGACTTATGGGCCATCCGAACTACAAGCAAAATAGCTATAGGAGAAACTCATTTCTCTATGGCTTACGGATCTTAGGCTATGAGCCCAGTTGAAGTGGGTCTGCCGTCTCCTTAACACATTCATTTTAACAAAATATCTAACAGTGAGTTGAAAAGGTGCGAACTAGGTCTCCTTGAAGAAATGAGGGATGATTCTCACGCAAAACTGGCTATCTACCAGTGAAAAATGACTAGATTCTACAATTCTAAAGTTAAAAAGAAGTCATTTCACTTGAATGAACTGGTGCTTAGGAAGGTATTCTTATCTTCTAAAGAGCACGGGGTAGGAACCATTGGTCCCATGTGTTGCTTTGGCCTGGAACTTACAAAATTGAAAATGTGGATGGCAAAGCACAGCCTATGACCATGGAACGCGGAGCATCTACGGCAACACTACCAATAAGAATGTAAATACACAATTTGTACAATTCTTAATTCACAAACTCTATTTTTATTCTGAAGGTTTTTAAAGAGAGTTGCAGCCTCTATGCCCACTCCAAAGGCCCTCGCCGTCTAGATGACCATGATAGCGAAGAGGTCTACCGCGTCGCTGGTTTCTACAAAGTTCTACCACCTATCCATCCAGAACTTGTGATATATAGATGTGGCAGTTTGAACCTAGAAGCATGGTAAGAACCTATGGAGGCAGTTCATCACTCTTCTGGGAGATTGCAAGTTTGTGGTGGGAAAAGTTAGAAGACATCGACTCATTCGTAGTTCTGGCCCTTTTCGAAGGCCCCTGCCCTGAAGGCTCCACAACAATTAGCCTCTTCTAGACCCCTTTCGTAGTACCTATTGAAGTTACCATCAACTTTTACCCAGAGGGGACTTTGGCACGAGGGATTGGGATGGCATTAACCTTCCCTCTCCAGTAGTGGAGAAGCGATGCTTTTTCTTGGGGTCCTCCTCCACGATGATTTTGCTTTTTGTCCTTCACGAGAGATTGCCTTTCTCCCTCCTGGCTACTAGCCACCCGATGATCTTCTCCACTTGGTCCCTCACCTATTTTGCTGCAACGGATGAGAGCTTCAGCCCTTTCCTCTAGCAGTAGAGATGAAAGTAAGGATAGTGGCCGTGTCAAGCGTGGAATGCCCCCTCTTTTCCAAGTTTTCTGCAAAAGGAGAAACAAGATCAGTAATAATTTATTTGTACAGCAAAGGAATTGTTGAAAATTGGCATTACCTCTTCGGGCCATTATGAAAAATTCCTCGAAGAACTGTTTGGAGTTGATTAAAAGGTCAAACTCTCGTGATGATGAAGGACGTCGGTAGATATCCTCAACAACCTCCAAGTCACTCCGACTGAGCTCGAAGTTCTCTCCGAACCCTACAAAACATTAAAAAAAGGTTAACTTCATAATCATCATTAACTAATATGAAATGCAAGTACAACACTCACGAGCTTCTGAGTAGGAGGTCAGAACTGTCACATAGGGGACTGTGTCACCCTCGCACTCCTGCTATTTTCCCTTACCCAGACCCACATCTCCTTCCATCCTTTGATGAGGAGTGAAAGCCTAAGACAAAAGACCCTCACGGACATAACGAGTACCAACCCTTGGAATTTTCTTTTCCCAAGACCCGAGGTTGGAAGATGGTCTGGACGATGTGGAGGTGTATGTCCTCTCCAAGGAAAGTCTCCTTTCACAAAAAGTAGGTTCCCACTAATTGGGCCCAAGCATTGGGGACGAGCTGGGTGGGAGACAGCTCGTACAATCTAAAGATGGCTCTAAAGAAGGGGTGGAGAGGTAGACGAAGTCCCGCCTTATGGAGGAACTCACTGACGGCAATGCACCCCTACCTCAAAAAATAGGCACGCTTGTCAGGAGAGGAAGATAGAAGTTCAATGTCATATGGAATCTAGTATTTTTTTTCCTTAAGTTTGCTATGTGGGATGCGTTTTCAGTTGAAGGAATTTTAGATGCCTACCAAGCCACCCTGTCATTGTTCCTACACTCCCCCGAAGGTAAAACACTATGTACAACCTTAATGGCTTGAACCAGGTCAGCCGTGTATGTTATTATCACTCCCATCTCAGAATTCATATGGCTGATATCCAAATCCCCCATCATAATGTGAAGACGCCATTAAGTTTTGAGTTAAAAAGTTTAAAGTACTTGCAAATTATACAAAGAACTGCGAAGAAAAGTCCTCGGAATTTGCAAATGTGAAGGAAGAAGAAGAAATGAGAATGAGAGATTTAAAGGATTGGGATGCTCATTACGTAAAGGCAAAGTGATTTTTTGCCTCAATTTGTCGCCTTTTATAGACAGAAGCTCTTAATCCCAATCGTTAGATATGATCTGGATCATCCAACCGTTCATTTAAGATTTAAATCTAAGTCACTTAATACATCAGACGCTTCGCCTTCTATGGCTAGATCAACGTGTATGCATCACATGTTCCAATACGTCCACATTTTGTAGGACAAGCATATAATAGCCATCATTGCCCATTAAATGCAGTGGCAGTTGCGGGTATGGGAAGACGAACCGTTTCAACTGTCTTTTCTTGAAAACGTACGAAACAGCAAATCAATTGGGCGCAATAATTAAGGGCACCTCGTGTTCCCAACGTTTCAAAAAACATGGTTCTCCATAGCTAATGAGATGTACCCTCGGCAAGTAGCGAAGGCACCTCCCCTCAACTGCTTCGGATAAGGCTTCACATATGCAAGCCACTTTAGAGAGAACAGCGTAGGACATAATTTGTCCTGTTGATGCTCCTCCAATTTATTCCAGACATTCAGAAGTCACAAGGTGCATAGCTTCGAACGGCATTGATAGGTAATTCATACAAATTAGCTACTTTCAAATTCTAACTATAATATAAATATTTATACTTAGACTTGAGGGACTATTAAGGTGTGTAAAAGCCATCCCTAGCAAAAAATTTAATACAAGTCCACACATTACATAAATAATCATGCCTAGGCTTGGGGGACTATTGTTATGTCTTGCCACCGAGGCCCCGATCAAAGTGCCACGTCACAGTTCGCATGGAGAGAAAAGTCAACTAAGACCCAATTAGTGAAATGCAAAAAGTCAAACAAAGGTTGAAGCTCATGTGCTGAAGCACTGTCTAAATGGTTGAAGCTCTTAAGCCGAAACACTACATAAGAAATCAAAGAAGAAGCCGAAGCTCTTCACACAGAAAACCACTAATACAAAGCTCCCTACGGTTGAAGCCCTCAGTTCATTTGAAGTCCTTGAAGTTGTCTCTTACAAGATTTGTAGGCAATCTTTAGGAATGATTAATATAACATTTGTAGTAAAGAATGTCGGGTATGTCAGCCAAATGTAAAGGGTGGCTGACCCATGTCGATATATTTAATGTATGATACACTTAGTGATGTGAGATTTCAGTCAAGGAGATGTAGCTACGTGATTCTGATCCAACGATCACCACGTCGGCCAGAATTCTATAAATAAGTGGTTTTTTGTAAATTGTAAAAGATGGTCTTTTTAATATTGATTATAGTATACAAGAATAAACTCAAGAAAAATACTCTCACTATACCTTCTTGCTTGTTCTACCTTTGTTAGTTTAATATTAGGTTATTAACACTTTGTTGGTGATTGTTTGTTAGTACAATCATTTTAGTCAATATCGTCGGTACTCAAACATTTTTGTCTCGCGCCGTAAAGCATCTCTCGCGTTCACGCTCTCTCCTCCTATCGATTCTCTAGTCAAAACGCTTCGAAACTTGCTTAAGTTGGTGTGAGTGAGCCCGGCATCTATTGTCCACATTGGCGTTATGAAAAACGAGGTCAACACATTGTCTAGACTAGAACTAGCCTTGATGTACTCACTATCTCAGTTCCCATGTTTGTAAAATTAGAAGGTCTCAGAAACAAAGTAATCATAGATAGGGAACTGGGAAAATTAATTTCAAAATTGCTGGCGAGAAAGAGACCAAGGCGGGTTATTCCCTGAATGACGAGGTCTTATTCTATCATGGAAAGTTAATGCTACCCAAACATTCTTCCTTGATCTATGTGGTGTTACAACAGTGCCATGATACTAATGTTGGGGGGACATGTAGGATTTCTCAAAACATATATAAGGGTGGGGCGTGAGGTATTTTGGCAAAGGATTAAGAAGGATACTAAATATATTGTATGTGGCTCGTTGTGTTGTGTGTCAACAGAATGTGTCTTTGTCGCCAAATGGACTTTTACAAACCCTGCCAATTCCTGATTTGGTTTGGGCAGACATCGCGACAGATTTCATTGAAGGATTGCCACGATCGGATAGTTGGGACGCTATTATGGTTGTAGTTGGTCGTTTGAGTAAATATGGACATTTGTCGGCCTAAAACATCCCTTTACAGCATCCTTGGTGGCCAAGGTGTTTGTTCATAAGATAGTATGCTTGCGTGGGGTACTCCACTCTATTGTATCTAATCAAGATCGAATTGTCTCGAGTAAATTTTGGGTGAAGTTATTCAAAGCTCAGAAGACAACCCTCAAACATAGTACATCTTACCACACACAGATTGATGGCCAAACAGAGGTAGTGAACCGATGTTTAGAAACATATTTGAGGTGTTTCGCTTCCAACAGGCTGCATGGTTGGAGTTCGTGGCTGCCATGAGCAGATTTTGGTATAACACCTCCTTCCATACTTCAACCAAACACACCCCCTTTCAAATTGACTATGGCCGTGAACCACCACCCATTTTGCCATTTGGAAAGGGGGTTACTGTCGTCTCCATGATATAAAAATTGTTTTTGGACCGAATTGTTAGAGACGATACGGTAACTTAAGGTGAAGCTTTCACGTGCTCAATAGAGGATGAAACAAGAGGCTAACATGCATCACTGTTATATACAGTTCGAGGTTGGGGAGTGGGTGTACCTTATATTACGACCCTATCGTCGGAATCTATGAATCAAGGACAGTATGAAAGCTATCCATCCTCAACGTTCTATGTCTTTCACGTTTCACACCTAAAAGTTATTGGGGCAATTCAAACTATTTCTCCACTCCATCCACAACAAACAGCACATGGGGAATTATTGTTTGAACCTGAAGCAGTCCTTGGGGTTAGGCCTTGTACTAACACGACCGCATTAAGACCCGAGGTTTTGATCAAATGTAAGGATTGCCCGACCTTTGAAGCTTCTTGGGAACCATTCGAATCCATCAGGCAGTAATTCCCTTGTTTCCACCTCGTGGACAAGGTGAATTCCGAGGGGCAAGTAATGATAAACTCCCGACCAGATTCACTTGTATCAGGAGAAAGAAAGGAAAAGAACCAGCCAACATTAAGGCAGCAAAAGCAGGGGATTGATTAAGTCCCAAGTCAATTAGTTAAACCAGGGGTATTTTAGGTACTTTGAAGGATAGGTCAGCTTGCCAATAAAAGGGGGAGGGAGGGAACACTCTTGGGCATGGAAACACGTGTTTAGTGAGTTCGAGGAGACCAAGCCTCTTGAATAGCCTTGGAATTTGTCATTCAGTTCTTGCTTAATCAATCTATCACAGTACTTCTCAATCCAGAATACATTATCCTACATTCATATCAGTAACCTATATCAACACTATTGAGGCAACTACTACAGAACAGGTGAACCATAGAAGCAGCAATAGTGGTTTAGTCCTTAGTCACAATCTCAGCAGAGTAGCAGCAGATCAGCAGAGAAGCAAAACTAACAACGGTAGCACCAGGTATTCTATCAGGACACTGGTGTCTAAGTTGGGCATGTGGCTGAAATCAATCACAGAACGTAGACTTTCAACTTAATCATCAAAATGTAAACCAAGAGATATCTGAAGCGGCAAACCATGACACACTATCAGAAAGTATATCAACACATGCATAATGAGTTATCAAAATGTGACATAAATTAAACGATATGGTTCTAGTGCGCAAGTTCCAATTATGGCAACCAATGGAAACTCGAGTTCCCCCAGCAAGGTACCATTACCCATATCCATCCAAACTAATTACTGTTGAACAAAGGCAATGACCAACCAAGGTATCCTAATAAAAAGTGGCTAGGAGCATATGACAGGCAGGTATTAAATCACTGTTCTGCAAAAATTACCCCCGTCCATCTTTGATATTAGCAGTGAGATTCCTTCAGCCGCCTTATCCTGCCTTAGCTTGATGGCCATTTGGCTGAATGAGCTCCTGTTTCACAGACCTTTGGCGCACTCACCCCCAAAAATTGATCAAAAGATTGCCACATGATTCAACGTCAACATTATCTAGACCACTGTTGCGGGTCTATTGCAATTTATGCATATTAATTAAAATACAAGCAAGCCAAAGAAATACATTATATATTCTCACAAGTAAATAAATGCCGCAGTCAACAGGATTAGTCATCATCTTCACTTTCATCACTATATGAAACTAAACCACCACTAGCAACAAAACCAGACACATTACTATCTCCATTTTTTATTTCCACTGAGCTTACAGATTCTTTAGTATCAACACCAAGTAAATTTGCGGATTCCAAAGGCTCTTCTGTGTCACCATTAGGTATGCTGGCAGCATTTAAAGGTTCTCTTGGATTTGCAGGATCCATTTTTGCTTTCTTCGCTTGTGGCTTGACTTTTATTACAATGCCCAATGGACGAGATGAGGGGTTCTTCCTTCCAACTGATCTTTGATCCTGCATAGAAAGGAACTCATAGTAACAAACAATGATTTTACATTTTACATTTACCAATACTTACAAAACATATTAAAAACAAGGAATGAAATCTTCAAAATCTTGTCTGAAAAATATATATATATAAGCTTGATGATCAGAAATAATTATTTAAGATGTAATGATCACACAACTTCAAATCCTAATTGAAGAACTTCTGGCCAAGAATGCTTTATTAATATATATATATATATATACACACCCAAAACCCACTCCAAAAGAGGCATGTACTATGATTCTTGATGTAATCCAGATTTACCGTTCTGGCAATCATTTGCAACCTTGAGGGACCAAGAATCTCCATAACTACAGTAGTTTCAGTATTTCTAGAAATTTTTCCACGTTTAACAGAGTAGGTATCCAATAAGAATAAATTGTATTAGATCCCTATTTGACAACCATTATTTTCGAACTCTTTTTTTCTACATACTCATTTTCAACCACACATTCACACAATAAAATATTCTACACGTAAACCTAAAATTTTTCCCTACTTTTAACTACATTATCCTAAAAATCACTATTCAAGACTCTATTTTCGCCAAATAATGATAGTCAAACAAGGGCTAATTAATGACACCTAGTGATCAATTTCCAATATTTGAGCGCACTCAAGAAAGATAGTTATAATACCCCAAAATATTTGATAATCGTTAATTATGAAAATTAGGACCTTAATGCAAAAGGATGAAAGTTAAGGAATAAAATTGCATATCGGCAAATAGTTGAGGGACTACAAGTACAATTTCCTGAACTATATATATATATATGGTAAAAGTGTATTGATATATACAGTATAAATAAATATGAAAAATTCGTACATACATACATATATTTATTGAAAAATTGGATAGAATTAAGTAAACTTCCTTACATATGAAAGATAAGTTAGGAAGATTCCTTTCTAAGAGCGTGTTCGGTAGAGATTAAAAGCCAATTAAAATTAAAAATATAACCATTATTGGATCCCACTCATTTAATAAAAGTCAACAATAACGACCAGTTTTTCAATNTAAGAGCGTGTTCGGTAGAGATTAAAAGCCAATTAAAATTAAAAATATAACCATTATTGGATCCCACTCATTTAATAAAAGTCAACAATAACGACCAGTTTTTCAATTTTAATTCGATTTTAATCTCTACCGAACATGCACTAAATAAGTGAAACTACCATATATGTGTGAATATATAATATATAATTAAGATCGATTAAGTTAAATTATAGTATTACTATAATTAAGTACGTCTATTTATGTATATATGTCTATATGTATATATGTGTATATATATATATATATATATAGTTAAATTATAGTATTACCATAATTACTTGCATCTATATATGTATAATTATATATAATTAGGATTGATTGTTTTTAAGTTATAGGATTACTATAATTACATACATCTATATAAGTATATAATTATATACAATTATGATTGATTGTGAAAATTAATTAAATTTCCTTGTATACAAAATGAGAGTTGGGTTTATTCTAAACAAGAAAACTACCATGTGTGAATATACATACATACATACATACATACATACATACATATATATATACATATGCACAAAACAACATACAAAAGAAAACACTAAATGCAATTGCAGCCAACTAACTGTAGGAAACCTTAATTTTCCCCTACTTAGGCACTTGAATAAACCATAAGTTGTGTCTCGTGAAGAACTTCTCATTTTCATGGACTCTGATCAATATTATAATTACTCGAGTTGTTTGGCTTAAATTTCCATTACAACTCAATTCACTGTTTTTCTTTCCTTCTTTCTCCATATTGCTCGTTTGATTCACACCTTTTTCAAGGTCTTCCAACAACATCCGCAACTTCTTTTTTACTGTTTCAAATAATTAGTATTTAGTACACTCTATAACATTTAAGAAACTTTCAACCAACCATTTGCTTCATCTTCCTCTAACCGCAAAACTTTTTTCCATCTCAGGCTACTGTTGCCGAAGCACGGAGTCTACTTTTACTCATCCATATTGAAGAAATTTTCCCCCTAGTCATCCACCTTAATTTCATAGCCAATATTCCACTTACTCCTGCAAAGCCCGTCATATGCCAAGATTTTTTCTTCAAGGCATAATCCACTCTTTTCCAAACCTGTGGGTCCTCCAATCTAAGAAAGGGAATGCAGGGGATATAAAAATTGTCTTGGATCCTATGCAGCTTATCCTAAATGGGTACTAGTGCTAATTTCTTTCCCTCAGCCTTAGAAGTTCTTCAGCATTGATGTCGTTACTAACATAGCAGTCTCTTCAATATCTAAAAATTCACTTGGCTATAGGTGACTCTCTAGTTGTCCTTTGCTCTCACAAACAAATCAAGAGAATATCATCCACAATTTTAATTTCTTATTCTTTTTTTTTTTTTTTTGGGTAAAGGGGTAGGGAGGCATAGGTAGAGCCATTTTTTAGGTGGTTGGCTCCATCTTAATTCAGTAGGGGAACCATTGTATTAGGGGAGTGATGGAGATACAGATGAAGATAGAATAGAATTAGAAGTTAGGATTTTACAATAAAAGTTTGATTCAAAACATATTTAATTAAATTAGATTATATTTAAAGGGTGTTCGGAACCCATTAATTTTTTTAAAATTTCTCTTTCTTGATTATAACCACGCATTCTCCAAATAATATAATATTACACACAAATCTAAAACTTTTCATTACTTTTCAACCACACATTCTTCCATCAGTCACTGCTCCAAAATTTATAATTTCCCAAAAATGGGTGCCAAACACATTCTTAATATTTCGATAAGATTCTAGAATATTAAAAGTTCATTTGATTTTAGTTTCTTTCGGTTTCTTGATCTATAAATCAATGTTTCTAAATTTCATATCCAAGATTAAAAGAAAATTATTTTCCATCATGAAACTTGTGAGCTTATTTTTTATGCGCAATGTAGCTTGGAGACTTTAATGGTGATTATTTGTTGCATCTCATTGATTCGGTTTCCTAAACGTGTTAAGAAAAGAGTGTTTGATCATTCACATAAAAATAATCTATTTGATTGGTCATCACACTTGAATGAAAGTTATATTTTCAATATAGAAGAATTGCTTCCTTATTAGGCCACAATTGAGCCTTCAATGTTACAATCATTTTTTTTGTACAGACCAATTACAATGCTAGTTTCTTGTACTCACTATGCACAACCAATAGAAAGTTTTGTAGATGAGTTGCATAATTTTTTGTTTTTTGGAGTTCCATGTGAAATTGATTAGGAGATATTGTCCCCATTGGTTAGATCACATTTTTGGGATGATTTGGAGCTTTATTTCACATTATCAATTTCGTTATTTGGTTCATAAGGATCGCCCCCTTGTATGAGTTCAGCTAGATGATGTTTTGGCCAAGACAAAACATTGACCTACTTAAAAGTACGAAGTTCCAGTCTACCTTGTTGGAATCGAGTTCTCTCAACCAACAAGTATGGAGATATAGATAAAAATAGAATAGAATTAGAAGTTAGTTAGGATTTATAATAAGAGCTTGATTCAAAACACACTTAATTAGATTGGATTAGATTTAATATTTAGGTAAGATTCTAGTTTATTAGAAGTTCGTTTAATTTGATTTTCTTTTAGTTTTTTGCCGTATAAATAAAGGGCTTAATCATTGTAAATCCGTGACCCTTAATGTATTAATAAAAATTTATTTTCTTTACCCTCAATTCTTTCTTCTTTGCACCCTTTCTCTTCTTGTTTGTTGTCAAATTATACACTCCCACGCCAGGGAGTTTTGTAAAAATGCATGACCCTGAACTCTCTTCATTTCATTAGCACTCGCTCAACAAAGATTAAGTAGTACGTTCAATTTCCAAACAGAAGGAAATCAAAGCTAACACATCCAAGAGAAAGAACAGAGAGCACAGTTTTAACGAGCGTTCAGTACTTCGTTCTTCAACAACTAATGTACACTACAAACATCTCCAAAAACATACATTGTAAATGGCACAGAAATTCAATGCGAAAATAACCCCTTTTAAGTGCGTTCTTTGAAAAATACAACTAGTTTATATATGACGACCCTTAATTTGTAATAAGAAACATAGAAAACTAGTACAGTGACCAAGGCAGCCAAAAGAATCTACAGACATAATATCCCTGTCAAACAAGCTATTATAACATCCCCATCTGCAGACCTCCTCCTTCCCCCACACCAGACAACAAAAAGGGATGGTCAAAGAAAATACTGCAACATATGAGACGAGAAAAGTGCTAATAATATATTAAAATACCTGGACTTTAGTAATTAAAGGTGCATCCTTTAGCTCGTGCACTATTGCAGACTGTGCTGTTACTGCTGCCTAAAAGCCGACATTACAATAACATAAAAATATGCGTATATCAAATAATATCATGCGAACAGTTGAAAAAGATTAGAAATTTACCTGAAAACTTTGTAGTTGCTGCTCTTCTTCATCTGCCATTTGGCGTTCAAGTTCTCTCTTTGACTTAATGAGTATAAAATATCAAAATATAAATTGCATAAACTCAATGGGGTTCTAGGACTTAATAAAATTTGTAATTTGAAGTCTATGAAACCTAAAGCTTCACTCTCATATCTACAATAACTAGTAGCTTGGTATTGAAATTTAAATAAATGGGCACATGAGCTCACGCTAATATATAACTCGTAAACCTAAAGCTTCACTCTTATATCTACAATAACTAGTAGCTTGGTATTGAAATTTAAATAAATGGGCACATGAGCTCACGCTAATATATAACTCGTAGAAAAACTAAAAGAAATCCCATTTTCCGAAACACTATGTATGGAAATAATAAACTAAAGGTCAACAAAATATGCTCGATTGACTTTCTCAGTGGAACCTCCAAAATTAACAGTAAAAAGACAAGCTGGAAGATTAATTACTACTCTCTGTCACACTTTTAACCTCTTGGCTTAAGTTCAGCAGTCAATCTAATGATTTCTTTAGGGAAACTGATATCGGCATATTAAGTTTTTTAATCAAAATAAGTTTTCAAAAAATTGTAATTTGATTCGAGTTTAATCAATTTATAGGTTCTTTCTTTATAATTAAATAAACACAAAAATTATGCACCAAGAATTTGCCAAATCGAAAGCAGAAGACTAACCAAGGGATTTAAAATTCAGGACAGGAGAATTTTGTGTTTTAATTAAAAGAATTTTAAGATATCAACAAGAAAACAAATATCCATTGGGTAAGGCTTAGTTGACTATATTGATGAACTCCAAAGTCCAAATGGTTGAAATATAATCAACACCTAAACTGCAGTGTTGGCATAGATGTATATCTAATCTGTATTATTCCAACATATGGAGGTTCACAATGAGGAAACATATATAAAAGCTGGTGTCACACAAGTAATTTACAACCTTAACTGGCTAATTCTATCAGAGTATTCCAATAAATACACGAGAGATAGGCTCACCATCTCTAGCTTATCAAGAAACTCGGTTTCATCTTCATCCAAAGCTTTTGGTGGCCCTGCAAGACAGAAGGATGCAATTCTTTGTTTCACAAGTCAAAGTTAAGAACTTCGGAAGATGAAGGCAACATTGAAATATTAAATAAGGGCTAAAGAAACATGTCGCATTTGCAAAACATGATTTAGCATCGTGAAGTCAAACCACATATATAAAATTTCAACAAGCAATACCACCATATGCAAAGATTTGCAGCTTTTCCTAGGAAATTGGATTGTAAAAAGCCAAGAAACATCCACAGTAAAAACTTAATCATGAAATTAATTTCATCAGCTGATACCTAATTTTGTGATCCAGAACGACACCATTCTCATATTCAAGTACTATAAATGGAGAAAACCTCAGACCAGGAAAATTTTCACAACAATTCCAATAATTAAGTAACATATTTTCCACGTATAAGGTGAGAACTTACTGTGCTTGAAACGTTCACTGAATTCTGAGTCTTTCTTGTCCTTATTCTCCTTTAAAATCTGCAATTCCCAAAAAAGAACAGTAAAACTCAAGTAACTTCTGAAGTGCGTCTATCCACAGTAAAAGAGTAGTAATTACAATATATGAATGAAAATACTGATATTAAGGCATAATAAAGGGTAGAAAAATATGACCTCGTAAAGGGACCTATCTCTCTGGGCAGTACCGTCCTCGACTCGAGCACCCCTCGTTTTCCGAGCTTCTTCCAACTGCAATTCCTCATTTGTTTATTTCAATATTTGAAAACAGGACAAAAAGAAAGAAGTAGAAAGCACTAATTAAGTACACTAAAATGGTAAGTATAATCGCTTTTGAATCTGTGAATTATTAACAATAATAGTGAGAATTGAGGGAGAACCTGTTCTTCAGAAACGAAGTTCATCAACCTAATTGGCGGTGGTAATTCATCGTCAGCCATTTCCGATTATCCGGCGGTGCCGAGTTGTTCCGTCTGACAATCCCTAGAACTCAGCGATGGCAATTTGAAACTTTTAGGGCTGGGAGTTTTGGGGTATGTTTTTTGAACGAGGGGAATTAGTTGAGATGACCATCGATTTGTTCAAAAGCCTCTCACCAAATTTTTCAATGTGGTAATTTGCACGTAATGAAAACGTTTTTATCTTTTAATATTTTATATTTTCCTCCTTATTTTCACCTTTTATTACACAAAAAGTCTTTTTTATTCATTTGCTCAATTAAAAGTTGTGAATGACGAATATACCATTTTCTTTAAATAAAAAAAACAAAAAGAAAAAGGAAAAAATTAATTGTAAATATAGTCCCAATTTTTTTAAAAAGCGCAAATAAGTCTGAAATAAATTATTAAAAGAGTAATTAGCACATAATGTCCCTACCTTTCATTATTATTATAAAAAATGTCCCTACCTTTTTTTTTTGACATTTTCTTCTTTAATTATACATTTGATAGTGAAAACCATCATTTCTATCCATTTTCATTCAATTTCTAAATAAAAACAGTGAAATGACGAATATACCATCATATTTAAATAAAAAAGCAAAAGAATTAATTGTAACCACAATCTCAATTTTTTTTAAAAGTATAAACGAGTCCCAATTAAATTTATTTAAAATTTTTAAAAAACTAAAAAGTACAAACGAGTCACAAATAAATTATTAAATAATTAAAAATTTAAAAAATATTTTTTCATTTAAATATGAGGGTATATTCATTATTTCACAGTTCTTTATTGATAAATTGGATGAAAATGGATGGAAATGATGATTTGCACAATCAAATGTGTAATTAAGAGTAAAAATGCCAAAAAAATAAAAGGTATAGATTTTTTTGCAATAATAATGAGATATAGGGACATTATGTGTTAATTACCATTTTAATAATTTATTTGGGATTCATTTGAATTTTTCAAAAAAATTGAAACTATATTTGCAATTAGTTTTTTCTTTTTCCTTTTGTTTTATTTAAAGGAAATAGTATTTTCGTCATTTCACAATTTTTAATTGAGAAAATGGATAAAAATGACCTTTTGCGCAATGAAATATGAAAATAATGGTGAAAATACAAAAAAATGAAAGGTAGAGACGTTTTCCACGATAATAATGAAAGGTGAAGACGTTATGTGCTAATTACCCTTTTCAAAATCATAATACCACTATTATAAAATAAAAATAATAGAACAAAAAGAAAAGAAAATATAAAAAGTCGAAATTAGGTGTGTATTATATTGATAATTTAAACTCATATTTATAGGATTCAAAATAAGAGTTAGACTCTCTAAACTAAATAAGATTTATCTATGAAGATAAAACTAATATAATCATCAATATTTATCTTATAGTTTTACAACACTCCACATTTGATGATTATTTGAACAATAAATATTTCATTGCAACAGTTTTGACAAAAATTTGATGGGAAAAAATACTAACAAATGAAAAACAATATAAATAATTTGAAATAATGAAATGATGGCTAATTAAAACCTTGTCAAGAAAATTTTGTGGGACGAAACTTGATCGAAGGAAAAAAGTGCATCTACTCCTCTGATTTCAATAAGTGGAAATTATTGTATCAAACAATCGATGTCTTGCACGTCAATATCTTCAATATTATATTTCTGATTAAGTATGTCTCATATTGCCTTGTATGGTTTTCAAGTAATATCGTCTTCGTATGAGATATTTATCGACATTTGATAACTATGGCAATATAATGATTTAGAAAATAACTCTTGTTGATATCTTCGTGAATCTCATTATACTTCGAGGATAAATGCATTTTATATTATGAATATTCATTACATAAAAAAATATGTCTCGTCAAAATCTTTAGTATAAAAAACTTGTGGTAAAATCCCAGTGAAGGAAAAGATACATTATTAGGGCTTGTTCGGTTGTGATTAAAATTCAATTAAAATTGAAAATACAATCGTTGTTGGGTCTCACTCGTCTAATAAATATCAACAATAACGGCTAATTTTTCGATTTTAATCTCTACCGAACACACCCTTATTTTCAATACGCTACAAAAATTACCTCATTAAAAGTCTTGACGGAAAATTCTAATGGAACAAAAATCTTGATCAAGGAAAAAGAGTACAACACGTATTCACTTCCCCTCATGATAATAGCACTTGAATTACGCTTCAAGCATTTTAAACCATTCAATCATAATATTAAATCTATGTAAGATAAGTTGACTATAATCACATTTATTATGTGTATATCAAATTTCATGCATTATCAAACTAACAAGGTAGAGACTTGTAATTACATCTATTGCACGATAACTTATCTATTTATACAAGTTTTCGCAAAATTCATTACCAAGAGTCGTGCATTTCTTATTACTTCTTTACTTTTTCTATTTTCATTTCGCATAAATATTCACATTTACATGTTCGGACTATAGATTCATAAACTTTAGGTTTCTCCAGTAAATTCAATTTGCTAAAATTGCATTAATTTATTTTGGTCAATCATTTCTTCGATCGATATACTTCAATAAATTTATTTCAATACCCTTACTATGCAAAAGTGTTTTCAACAAATTTTTCTTTTTCGATTCTAGTTATTTTCCTATAATTACATAACTTATTGAAATATCTTAATTTTCATTATTTCGGTACTTGAACCTCTTCTGTGGTTGTATAATTTGTAATGTCTCTCATCAAGAATGTATGTCTCCTTAATGGGACCATTTTTACTAATTGTTTCATTCTCGTTTGGAGATTTTTATATTAGAATCGAATACATCACATTTCAAGCGTGCCTTAAATTTATCAAATATAATATTAACTAATTGTCCTCCAGAACGTTAATTCGAGTTTGAGCATTTAAAGTGTGTGAGATGTTATTCATCTCATTAGCCAGTAAATGCATTTAAATAAATTATTTTTCGAAGTTCTAGTTTAAATTATCTAGAAGTTATATTTTATGAGGATTCAGATAATGATTTATTTGTACATTATTTTCAACTTTTTAATTATTCACTCTAATGTTGAGAGAATTGTCTAGTCAAATTGACAATCAACAAATCGTTTTATAAAAAATCGTCTAATCGGGCTTGAGATATTGTATAAGGGTTCAAATTATTCATTTCTTTTCAACATTATTTACTTTCCATCTCAGTCTATTGTAGTTGATCAATTTTACTTACACTACACTATCAAAATAATTAGATGAAAAAATTAGACTCGACCATAAGTCAATTATAATAAAGAGAAATATGATGTGGACATGCTGAGAAATAATATTCCCTAAATAGAAATATGAAGTATTTTATTCTCAATTAAATTAATTGGGGGTATTTAATAAACAATAGTATTAAATCATTTATCGACATCACAACTAATATTTATTAAAAGGTTAGGATTTAAGCTCACTAGTATTAACAGACACACAAACTTGATTGTATAATATGAAAATTATACTCATAATATAAAATCTGAATAGTAATTTCGCAAACTTCAGGTTGCAAACACAATGCAATCATCTATTATGGGTGTGTTTGAGTCACATTATTTTGGAAAAATGTATTCTAGAATAGTAGATTGATGGAGAATTTGTGGCTGAAAAAAGAATGAAAAATTATTGATGTGATGGAAAATATTATTTTATTGAAAAATGTGTGATTGAAAATGAGTAGAAAAATGTGAATGAAAATTTTAATGTGGCTCAAACAAGGACTTCAGGAGAANTGGAAAAATGTATTCTAGAATAGTAGATTGATGGAGAATTTGTGGCTGAAAAAAGAATGAAAAATTATTGATGTGATGGAAAATATTAATTTATTGAAGAATGTGTGGTTGAAAATGAGTAGAAGAATGAGAATGAAAATTTTAATGTGTATCAAACAAAGACTATATGATCAAATCTATTAGATACAAATAATATCTAGATGGTCAACATGGAGGATGATGAGACCCTATTTATCACCCTAATTAATTTTCAAAAATATAGGGAATCCATTCACTATTTTAGCTAGTAATATTTAATTATTAATTTTAGATAAAGAGAACAAATAACATATAGAAATTCATTTGATTGAAAAATCTTCAAGTTCTTTGTTGAAAGTCTATCTATTTTTTAATTTCACATCAATATTTATCAAGTCAAATTGAACTTCTGGTTCAATTGTATCACACATTTTAGAAATTTAGTATGTTTCTCTTTAATTTAATAAATAATAAATTACTATTAATAGTAAAATTTTATTCTCCAAAATAATACAGTATTGACTCTTTTATTATACCAAAACAATATTCTTCTGGAGTATTGATTCATTTAAATTAATTATAATATTCTTCCAAAATATTAATATGTATAAATTTGTATTTTTTCAAGAAAACAATACGGTATTCTTCAAGAATACTAATATGTATTATTTTTGTTTTTCCTGAAACAATATATCAATGATCTTCTGTAATATTGAAATTGTAATGACTCGCTTTTCAATAGCAGATAAGTATTTCTGGAACATTTATATAAGGTGAGTTGTATTTCTTCAAAAACATCGACATCATATTCATTTAGTACAAATATAATTTCTAATTGTGCTTCTTCAAAAGCACAAATTAAATCAAAATATTTAAATAATCTAAAAATTCACAAATATAATGCATAATAAGAATAGAAAGACATTTAAATATATTTAACCACTCCATACCAATTTGTCGTTGCACTTGTAGATAATAGAAAGAAATTTCATGTTCATTAAATTGGTATAACGATTGAATTTGTGCACTTTGTATATTAAAATATTTGTTGAGGATATAGATGGTTCCCTTAGTTGGCTGAGGTTGTTATTCACAAAATGAAATTCATTTGTAAAGAATAGAGGAATGATGAAGATTATGTCCTTCAGTTTTTGTGTAAGATGTTTTGGAAAGGTGATTCTTGATTTTATTTGTTTTTGTATTGGTATTTGAAATTTGAACTTTGTTTTGAACATCAAATTCATATTTAAAAATCAAATTGTGTTCTTTTCAAGAGTGACCTATAAATCTATTTAAGAAGACTATGAAAATGAAGTTGTAGCGATCGAGAATTTTTAAATGATATAAAGTTGCGTTTCTTAAAACTTGTCGCTAAATTTTAACCCCAAATTTTTAATTGAATGTGTGGTCGTCTAGCCGTTGTAAAAACCAATTTAAATTTATTTCAAATCGAGTCCAATTTCGAATATTTTAAAGTATCGAACTTCTTATC
>CAIGRK010244476.1:0-12885 GCA_903798315.1 Fraxinus greggii | reverse complement strand
GGGTCCACGAGCCTTATTTTATTTTTATTATTTTAACAATGAGAACAATCAAAGCCTCTGTCCATATTACACCACTAATCACAAGCTTTGCTGTAAACATTGGACTAATTTCATATGAATATATGCATCTTTCTCATGAATCATCTGTTCTTTTGTTTGTCAAAGCAGTTCAAAAAAATATGGCGGTAACAAGCATATTCACAAGTTAAAAGAGGATTCAATACATCAAACAAGGTTAGCCAAGCCTAATATGTTACCTGGCTTGCTTGTTTCACAATGATACAACCCACATGAATGAGTAAAAAGTAATCAAAATGGGTAATGGTAAGCAGCTATTACACAATAACCTCAAAGAATTATCACAATATGTACAACAAGAGTGAACACTTCCCTTCCACCAAACGAGACACAGAAAAACGAAAAACCCTACAGTCATTGCATATGGGAGATTAAATTTCAGTTCAGAATAAATGGGAATTCAACGCAGTTATATGGAAGTTGGATGTCACCGTCAGAACCAAAACACGCATTCCAATTGTGCAGGCACTTGAAGGAATAGGCGTTCACAGAAGATCAATTGCAGACGAATAGAAACTTTCAATTAAACGTCGCCAGCATCTTTTCCTCCCTCTTGTTGAAGCACCTATATGAGTACTCCTTTAGCGGAACTCATGAATCTTGAATTCTTCAAGATGATATTGGCTCATAAGGGTATTGAAGCCATGGGTGTTTCAAAGCCTCTGAAGCAGAAGGGCGCTTCTTGGGGCTTATCTCGAGCAGATGAGCAACAAAGTCAATGAAGCCCTGGTCTCCCATTGGCAACCGATGCCTCAAGGATGACTTTTTCGGTATCAAGTACTCCAGTCTGTTGGTTTCCTGAGCAAGATAAATAAGATTATGGAAAAATGATGGAAGGGGGAGAATCCTCGACAATTTTTGATAACAATGAAAATTGTACAGGTGATACGTTCATATTAATATATACAAAAACTAATACACATTAACCATGTTTTGGCCTGGTAACTAGTGCATTTCAGTAAAGCAATAAAAAGATCTGGAAGAGGAGAAAAAGTGTTGATCTTATCTGGTGTATGCCGGTGCACGTGTGGGCCATGCTTAAAAGCACCTTATTAGGTATTTTTTTAGGCCCAAAAAGAGCACTTAAAGTTAAATGTGCTAATAATTCTAATGACGGTCACCAACACTGCAGTAGCATCGTTCTCCTAGTGCTAGCTTAAGAAGAAAATCCATAATAATCAAGGATAAACGAGAAGTAACACGCACACACGTACATTGTGTCAGATAGAAAGAAGTCAATGAAAACTAAGCTATTAAATATGCCTGTTTTGTATTGCAAAGATGTAAATGTTCTTCCTAAAGTCCGATCTCCATGATTTAGCCCTGGATTGGTAGAGATTTTTTGAGATTAGATTTTGTGAAAAAAGTAAATTTTTTGGAGAATGTGTGGTTATAAAGTATGGAAAAGTCATGGATCCATGTACAAAATTATTGTATTAGGAAAAATGTGTGGTTGAAAATGAGTTTTAGAATGAGGACCAAACTGGGGCTTAATATTTCCCCTCTATAATTGAATATTGTAAAGCAAGTGGCACAAAGCATATAACATTATGCCCCTGTTTGAAACCCATTATTTTCTCATTCTATTTCTCATTCTTCATTTCAACCACACATTCTATCAATAAAATAATATTACACATAAACCCAAAAATTCTCCTTTTCAACCACACAATCTTCCGTCAATCACTATTCCAAAAATTATTTTTCTTCCAAAACGGGTGTCAAACGGGGGATATGTTCCCACTTTAAAGAAGCACGTTTTTGCCTCACGTGAATTTCCTATTAATCTTCCGTTAATTTACATTCAACCTTATCCTCATCCTGCACTGTCAGTTCGGTAGCACCATGAAGAAGTATTACCGAAGTGGAGACAAGCATTCTCCTGCTTTACATAGGCTTAGTACATTATCTTCGACTCCTTTTCTTTTCGAAGTGTGTGCCACTGTAGCTAGCTCACATCTATCTTGCTTCACACAATGAACTTACTCAAAAGACTACAAATATACCAAATGCTTGAACATGGGAGCTTCCTAAATTTTACTTGGAGAATACCATAAAGCAAGCTAAAAGTCATAAGCTTGAGAAGAACAGAATCAACTGTTAAAGTTCTATCCTAGTTCAGGTATATTTGCCCATTAATAACATTGCCTTCTGAAGAGTCACATGCCTCAAGGGAGCCAATCACAGTGCAAATCGATTCATAGAATCAGTCAAGCTAGTAACTATACTAAATAACACCATGTGTGGTGACCCAATCAGTAGCTGATATAAGAACCTCAAACTCAGTCTCTTTAAACACGACTTCAAATTTTCAGTCTTATTAACTTATGTTTGGTCCCTGTATATGTATAGGAACCAAAAATATGGTGGCTGGAAATCCTATGACAAATGTTAAGGGAAAGAAGATAAGAAATGCAAAACTAAGGGTAGTTCATATAAATGTTCATTTGGGTTCCAATCCTACCACGCCTGTCCTAGATACATCGTGATACAGAAAAAGCATATGCTTTTTCAATTGCACAATGATTCTTAGCATTTAAGAAAGATTTTTTGTTTGTTAGACTTTTTATTTGAAGTAACAGACCAAACGGGACAGCAAACAGTATTACCTGGTTCCGTTCATAAAGCATGTGATTTTTGGTGAAATACTTGTATGCATCTCGTCCTCTAACAAGCATCTCTTGGTCAATGGGGCCTATGATTCCAATAACTCGAGCAAGTAAAGTCGCGGAAGAATCATTTTGGAAGAGTACCTACACAACATGGTCAACAGCATATTACATTTTATTATCAGGATCCAAGACGTACCAACAGCAATCAGATGCAACAAAACATAGAAGGTTTCAGTAAGTCTTTAAGATAATGCTAATATGCTAATCATGAATAACATCATGCCATTTAACTTGATTTCTAACAAAAGAAAATACAAATTATAAAGATTTTTTTGTTCATGCATGTATGAATAGTAAGACCAAATATACCGATCCAACCAAAACTCAAGATGCTTAAGCTTCTCATTCCCAACCACTAAATTATTATCCTATTATGATTCAAGACCTGGAATTTTGTCAGCGTATTGACTTCAACCAGCGGTGATCAAGCGCACAAAGTTCGCAGGGGCTACTAAGTATCATTGGGGACACGTGCAAAGAACAGAGGAGCACAACTTCACAGAAGCAAAGCACATATTATAACTAAACAAAATATCTTCATAAATTAACAATGTACTCAGCAAGTAAATTGCAAATATCAGTTAATTTCACAAGTATTAAATAAGCACTTAATTTTGAGAATATTTTTTTTTTCTATGCAGTTAGGAAACTCATCTACCATACGTAGAAAATAAATTAACACTAAAAAAGGAATAAATTCATTACATCAGATGGAATATAAAACCAAAACCTAAAAAGCGTGCTATTATTCCAACTATTGTTTTCCTGTGATTTATACTTTTTAACAATTTGTTAAAGGCACTGTGCTCAAAAATTGAGTACCTACGATGCCTAACCGCACTTTGCATGCAGCTAACAACTATGTTTCTGCATTGTGACAACGAGAATTTAAAAGTGTGATCTGACCACAATGAATTCAACACCGCACAACTCAAGAAGCATGGAAGTAGCCAGGCACTTTTACTTGCTCCCCACCCGAAGCATTCAAGGGTGAAAGAGTCATTCTTATAGCATAAATTTCATTTGCAAGTACAAAAATTATCGAACTACTCTTTCTGGAAATATGCATTAATACATATTCATTTTAGCAATTTCATTATGACATCCAATGTAATTCCTGCTGCTTCACAACCTAGCTACTAGATCAATACATTTGACATCATAAATTCAGCTGCCTACATCAGGTTGTGGGTTGTTCACCAAAAATGAGTTTTCATGTCCTACATCAGAGGACCAAGTGAAAAGGTCTTATCTAAGAACAATTTCGCGCGCGCAAAAATGACCGGCATAACTTACCCAAAATACTTGAACAAGTGTGCTTAGCATCATTTAACATAGTATAGTTTTCAATGAAAGCCGCGTAGAGCACAATAGAAAAGAAAATGAATAGAGAATTCGTCGAGACACTCACTTTCTCAGTTGACCCTGTTATAGATATTACAAGAATGATATTGCTAGAAGGACAACGATGAAGTTCATGGAAATTGAAAGAACTTACATTGCCAGTACATAGTTCTGCCAAGATGCAGCCAAGTGACCAGATATCAATCTTTTTATCATATGGAAGTCCCAGAATAACCTCTGGTGCACGATAGGACCTAGATTGAACATATGAGCAAAGATGGTCTGTTTCAAAACAACTACTTCCCAGATCAATGACCTTCACTTCACACCTACTGTAACTTTTCACCAAAATATTCTCAGGCTTCAAATCACAATGTATGAGGCCAAGACTATGTAAGAATTGAAGTGCGTCTAAACATTGAATGGTAATCGACTGCAAGATAAAATTCTTAAGTCATTGATCACACTCCAATAAGATAAAGATGCATATAACATGCATGCCACCTACCTGCAGTCTTGGCATTGTAAAGTAGACCTCCCCTCCAGATTCTCTATTAAACTTTTGGAACTCATATAGGTTTGCTTTCAGCAATTCGCATACAATTAACAAGTGCTCCTGCAAATGAAAAGAGAGGTAAGAAGGTAATTTCAAGCACCAAACATTGATCAGACTGAAATGCTGATAAACTGGTAAAGATGCATCATGCATGCATCACAAGAATGACAGGCGCATCAACAATAAATTTCAATTTTTCGTTACTCGAAGAAATTTATCAATTGATCTTAGTTTGAAAATTATGAATATGGTCAACAAAGATTTGGGCTAAAGCATCGTGATGGTAATTAGCAGGTAATAACCTAAAGTCAATAGGAAAACTTGCAGCTCATTTTTCATTTTAACAATTTTAGTATGACCAGATATCAATCTTGACATCTTACTTTCTACTACGTTCACCAGGTGGACATTTTCCCTTTAACTGCTTAAAAGGCAGCACCACGACACATAGCAAGTAAAGAATCATTCCGCATAACTTGGCTTTCATTAGATATCTTCTCTGTATTTATCTAACCGATTTAAACCCATACAATAATCCTAGTCAAGTCAAGCTTCCGCATTGCTAATCGGACCTAAATACCTAAAACAATCACTCTCAGTCTAATTATTATGGAAAAATCATAACAACGTGTTTGCGCCTCTTGGGTTAGTCAAAAAAATCTCGTAAAAAGTTCCATATCTAGCACGTATTATGCATATCTTAGAAAATGATGGGAATTAGGAGGGCAAGTTACAGGTTTTAGTAAATCAAATGTGCACCGTAAAATTGCAAAATAACCATTAGGAAGTTATCGCAATTTAGAACTAATTATGAGTAACAGTTAGAAAATAGGAGGGGACAGTGTCAACTTACGCGATAATAGAAATAATCATACAACCTAAGAATGTGATACTTGTCAGCAGGATCGTGCTTGTTCACATACTTAAGAAGTTTTATCTCGTCAAGGCTCTGATCAAAAAAATCCTTGTTGTTCTTTATAATCTTCACACAGACATCCATGCCCATATGAAGGTCATGTGCCTGAATGGCTTTACTGAAAGCAGCCGATCCAAGATATTCAGTGACATGATAGCGCCCAGCAATTACTGAATTTAAAACAACGTTGAAATTTTTATCCTCCTCAAAGCCAGTTCTGAGTAGCAAACAGAACCCAGTTAACAACTGACCAAAAGTTAAATGTTAACAAAAGAAAAGAAAATTATTCAAAGTAAGAAGAAACCCACTAGACATCAAAATTTCCAAAAGAGCCTGAAGATTTTGAGAAGGGACATCTCTGACAAGGTAAAACAGCATACACCAAGATGTGATTACTGCCTCTTAATGCAATTGAATTGAACCAAAATTTACCATCAAACTCAACTGTATTTATACAGGTGAAAATATATCTTAACTGCACCTTAAACTCGGACATAATAAGCATTGAAGGATGTAAATTATCTTAATTTTTAAATATTAATGCTTTGAGTCAAACATGTAATGCCCCAAGTGTTGCCATCTTGTAATCATGACCAAGACAATGCTGACTGCCAACATGAACCACTGAGTTTATTGACCAAAATAGAAAAAGTACAAAAGAAGAAAAAAAGACTTGATGTTTCAATGAAATTGACATCAACAAATACAATGTCCTAATATTCTCGGATGGAACCAAAATATCGATTAGACTTGCTCAATTTAACCCAACTCCAATTCAAAAGGAGACAGCGTGCTCCACTTCAAACTCTACATATGGGAAGTTATGAAAACCAACTTTATTCAATGTACTCACAGTGAATAATAAGGATATATCTCTTAACAGCGTTACTCTGAATAACAAGAATAATTAGTAGAACAATTCCCATAATCGCATAGAAAAAATGCATGCCTGTTTTTCCTGTGGACAATCTTCAGATTGAACGTCTCAAATTCTTCCTCTTGTGCCTTTATCTGCTTCACTTGCTCTTGCACAGCAGCAGCGTCCTCATCCTCTAAAGATGCCCCGGGATCTTCTTCTCTTACACTTGATGTTTTGGTATCCTCATCTCTCTTTACATCATCTCTCTCGATATACCCATAATTGGAAAGAGATGATGGACTAGAATTCACTGATCCTACAACAGTAGCAGTATTTTCGTCCCTTGAGCTCTTGGCAGGTGAAGAGTGGGTGCTTTTTTGCCTCCTTGAAGCAAGTATGTCATTGCTACACACTGTATTATCATCAGCTTTATCAGTGACAGCATTGTTGTCCTTGCTTGACCACACAGATTTATTCGAGTTTGTCGACACCAACTGTCCACCTCTGGGAGGAGGAAATGAAAAGCTTCCATCCACATGATTTTTTGCTTGTGGAAATGCACCCCTATCATCACTCATTATATTTTCACCGAAGTTATGTGCACTTACTCCGTTTTTCCCTTTTTGTTTACCATAATTATTACCTGGATCATGCTGTGAGTTTGGAGACCTACCAGTGTTAATATCAAAGTTTCCCTCACTACTACCTCCAACCAAACTTTCCCTCACTTCACTACCCATATCAGCAGCATCACCGTTAATCCCCACTCCAATAGATCTGACGGAACCATGCTGATCATCATCCATGCAAATATCATCTAGACGAGGCCTTCCACACTCATTCAGAACTTTTCCGTCCTCTAGCATGATGAGTTCATTTGACTGCGTTACAAAGCCTTGCCACACAGGTTCTGCACGCATCAAATTTAGTTCCTCTTCATCCATCAACTGTCCATCATATTGGGTGATCAAGTCATTCTCATCATTTCTCCTGTAATGTTCAGTCATTGACAGCCCAGTAGGATCACCTGAAGGTATAATTGGAGAAATGTTTTTCGACTGGATATACTGCTCACCAGAGAAGTAGGAATCCTCTTCTGCAAATGATCGATCATCTTCATCGTCCTTATTTTGACCCTGCTCATGAGGGTCTGGAATGCTCCCATGCCCAGTACCCTTTTCATTGTCACTTGGGTAATCAATTTCATGTGCTAAAAACCAAGCCTCGTCTTCAATAGGTTGTCGCATGTAGCCAACATCATCATCGTCTTCGTATTCATCAGAGTCCCAGTACTCATTTGGATATTCAACGGATTCACTCAATCCATCACCAATGGTTGCAAAACCAGAAACAAGATCAGTAGCATCCTCAGCAATAATACCCTGACTTACCGAGAGCCAATTACCTCCTCCAGTCTTTTTACCAACTGCATCATCATTTGGAAGAACAAAGTACATTAAATAAGCCAAAGAGGGAGACTAGTTGAATCGTCACTCGATGGAAATGCACACTTAAAAGAAATTTAATGGCTGTGACGTGCCCGAAGAGAAGGAAAGAGATGAAATTGGAAGAAATGAGAAACAGAATTCTTATAAAAAATAAAGAGAGAAATAAGCGTCCAATATTAGAATTATAATCTTTCTTGTTATAGTTTCCATCTCTATTTTGGACACTCTCTCAGCATTTTTCTTAATCTAGACATAGTGAAACTACCTATAACAGAAGGAAAATAAATAATTTCGCATTAATGGAAAGCAATACTTTTGTGCTTAAGTTGGTCCAAATGCACATTGTTCATATCACAACCAGCATTCTAACAATTTGTAGCATGGAATGGTTATTTTCGCGGTTGTGCATGTCTTTTTATTTGGCATAGCTGAATAAAGCTGGATCTTCAAGGAATAAATAAACTTTTGGGTGCATTACTAAATAAAATCTCTAACAATTCATTAGAAGTAAGAAGAAAGCATGCTTATCCTGCAATGATCAGTTACTTTCATTGTATGTAACAGGTTAGCTAATTTTAATTCACATATGGTAAACCTTGACCTAGGTAAAATGTGAATTAAAACCATTGTATTAGCCATCATATCAGCAATCATGCTAAGTATACCATAAACATAGTAAATTTGAGGAGAGACCTTCTTGTCCGATAGGCACATCCAGAAATGACCCTATGACATAGGCATTGTCAGCATTCGTGATATTCGGACCAGGTTCATCTTCGAACTTCTCGTGAATATTGAAGGACTTGTCTTCTGACTTGAGTCTCACTGGTGGTTCTGACTTGAGTCTCACTGGTGGTAACCTTGGTAACTCTTCCTCCTGATTCTCAGATGTGTGTGGAAAATCCAATGCATTGAAATGTTTTGGATCACCTCCATGAGTCTTCCCAAAGTACAGAGCTCTTCCCACATCATCCACTTGCTCCTTAATCACCGTCCTAATGTCGTCGAGTTCTGTTTTTCTTTTTCCCTCCTTTTTACCACCAATACCGGAAGCACTATCATAACACGCTGATGTGTCTCCCTTGGAGAAGGGGAAAATTGTTTTAACCGAACAATTTCTCCACAGCTCTGATGATTGATGCGATGATTCATCACTTATAGACCAAGGATTATCCACAAGTTTGTCTTTTGAGCATGTACCACTTAGCTTTTGCTGTTGATCAACTTCCTTAAGCTGACTCTTGTCACTCCATTCGTGCGTCGATTCTACACTGGCTTTACCGGTACTCCCAGGCCAAGACATGATCTTATCACCAAAAATACTAACATCTTCCGCAGATTTTGCATTAGCCTTGCTGCTATTGAGAATCTCAGCTGAATTCAGCATAGACTTTCCTTGAACCTGAAAGCCAGAAAAGTTGTTTTCACCATCATTCTGATAAGAAGGAACCAGACCACCACCTGGATTGTACTTCCACGAATACAAATCCGTATCAACTGAACTCTTGGAGAAGGTAAAGTTCTTATCTCCTGTCTTGACTGACTCACTAACTTTACTCTGATTTTCCTGATAACTATTGCTTTTCCAATTTCTCTCAGGCCCAGTTCTCCCCATTCCACACTCTATCTCCTTCACAATAAGCTCCTTAGAAACCTCCCCACTACTTGGAGAACTTGTTGGCTCCTTTGCACCTTCTCCAATAGTTGGTAAAATGGTCATCCTTCTGTCTTCTTCAATTACTTTTCCCCCATTTGCTTTTTCATGCAATTTACTATCTGACACTTTGTCTTCAAGTGTGAGTTCTTGAAGAATCCCATTTAAATCGGGTCTGTTATACAGTTCATTGCACAATGCAGCCTCAGCTTTTGTAAAATTATTTCTTCTTAGAAATTCCAATATATTGTCCACTGAACTTGACTCAGCCATTTATATGCAAGCACTTCCTAATAATTTGACTGAATCTATAAACATTCAAAACAGAACAAAAATCCAATAATTAATACTCAACTTAGACTACATTTCGAACTCAATAAATGTGATTACATCGAGTTTCCAACCCTAATCAAGAGAACCTCACTTTACATTTATTCCATGCTTAACTAGATAACATAAAACAAGAAATTGATAGGGTGGAACTTTCTACCAAAAGCTAAAAAATAGAACAAAACGGAGTAAAAATCACAGTTTTCATGCATTCCAATAAATATAAACATATAAGAAAATTTATAAAATTAAAGCACCCAGTTCTTTGTTGGATTTAACATAAAAACTTCAAAGGAGTTCATAAAGATCTGCGCTTTATTGAAACCCTAGAAGGGAAAAACACTTCTTGAAATGAAAAACGAGGGATTTTAAAATGTAAATGATTTAATAACAATTAAACGAAATGGAACGTGGGAATTTAAGTATATAGAAAAGCTTACAGATCGAAGAATACGCTGTTTCTGGAGGCAAACAGTGTGTGTGAAATCCATCACCCGAACTTCAAAAATTGAAACGTATATTTGTCTTTGTATTGTGGCGTTTAGCGAAGTTGGGATGTGTCCGGGTTTTTATTTTTGATTTTTTTATTATTTTAATATATAATTCTGGTCAGCAAAATTTTCAGCCATGGCATACGTGGAGGAAAAAAAATTCTCTAATAATAAAAGCGAGATCAGTAATAGGCTCATGTTTGATTCTCGTTATCTTTTTATTTATAAATTTTTCAATAAAATAAAATTAAACGTAAATTCAAATTTTTTATTATTTTTTAATCACAAATTTTTCATTAATCCACTATTTCAAAATACATTTTTCAATAAAAATGAGACTCAAACAAGCTCCACGTGGGAAATTGGAGCAAATTATAAGGCTTCCGTGCAATTAATCTCAAACTTTCAAATTTTGACATAAATATCCCAATCTTTCACTTAATAGGCAGAATTGACCCTTTTGGAGGGTTCCGTTCAATTGACCATTAAGGACAAGGGTTATCTTTTGAGTAGCACTACTGGTATTTAATACTAGTTCGGGTGACATGTCTGGTGACATTAAATGACATGTTCCGTTAAATAATTTACATAATTTCATCTTTAATTGAATATATCATAATGTCATATAAATTGGTACAACACTAGTGTTAGATAGCATTATTTTATTCCTTTTGCACATGGGAAAATTTTATATGGATCTTACAGGTATTGCGACGATAGTGCTTAAATGGTTGCATTTTATCTATTTTTTTATTTTTATTTTTTGGAAAACTTCCAATGAGAAAATGACACGTCATCTGTAAAAACCTTATACAACTCCCCCATGTACATCAAGCACGACTCTTAAGGATAAACTTTTTAATAAAATACTAAAATGCTCCTACTTCAGTTAGATTAATAAAATAAGTAGAAAAAAATTAAAAAATTCAACAGAAAAGTTAACTTATCCTATCAGTCGATCTCTCATAAAACATCTCTTGTGCAACAGTGAATTGCTTTAAAATGTATGTCATGTAAGGAAAATAGAAGGTGTTTACTAAAAATATCTCTCTAAAGTTTAATACAATATGATAAAGACTCCATCGAGTTGATGGGATATAGAAAAATAGATATCGAAATACTTTCAATTTACGTGATATTGATGTCGAATGAGTAAATACTCAAGCTCAAAATTTTTGCATATGGAATATAAATTTTGTTGCGTTAATATGTTTAACGGAGCTTCTGAATTTAGATGAAGTTTTAAAAAATATCTATTTTTTCTTTATCACATCATCTTGATGAATCCCTTTCAACTTGAATTGAATATTAACTTTTTTAAACACGATCTAATTTTAACATACTCACAATTTTTTAAGCAATTCACGATTACATGGGAGATGATACCCTTACAAGGGATTGATTAGTGTAATGAGCTGAATTTTCTTTTTATATATTATTTTACTTTTTACTTATTAAATTGAAGCAATGGCATTTTAGTCTTTTTGTCAAAAGTTCGACATTTTTATGGTCAATTGGGTTGAAACAATCCAAAATGGTCAATTGACCTCATTAACCGAAATGTTAGGGGTATTTGTGTCAAGATTTGAAGGTTAGGGACCATTTATGACAAGATGGAATATGCAAAAAAAAAAATGAATTAAATGGAACTTTAAAGATAAGAGTAGTAATTTTGAAGTTTATTCATACCACTATGGTGAAGCAGGATGAAGCGAGAAATATACAACTACGACGTAGATGATTAGAATAAAACATTTTGAGATTATTACGAATACGACAAGTAAAAATATTGTAGTACAATTGATACAGATTGAGAGAAATTTCATTGATAATATTTTGTTCATTCAAGATAAAAAAAATTAAAAATCCTTTCCAGACACTGTTAAACGGCTCTCAATAAAGCCCCGGGTGCATACTTAGCAAGATAATATTTTGGAAATTTCATTCACAACTTGGAGAACTTTCAAAGTTTAATGACAATTGAGAATCACTTTAAAAAGTTCGATCGCAATTGAGAAATTTAACACCGAAGTACTTCTTTTACATAGATTTGACCCTCGACTCATTGATTAGGCAACGCATCCGATAAAAAATTTCTTGACCTAACTTGGCCATTCTTCCACGTCACCAGCAGCTTTCTTCAACATCAATCATATACACTTTTGGCAGATTTTTGTTTCATTCCATTAACGAGTAATATGATCTTAAATTAGTAAGCATTAACAAAAATCATAGATAATCCCATTTTTTCAAGCTCTTTTTCGCTAAAACTGATTTTTAACCACTCATTTTATGGTCCCAAACACAGGATTAATGTCAAAGAACAGCATCTTCTTTACTTTAATAATACAATTATATAAAATAAAAATGCATCTCATTCAGTCTGCACATGAAAATTAACAGTCACGCAGGTCTTATTAATGTATACAATATTTCCTATGCGTGATAAGTGTTTGGGAATTTTCAATAAATTAAATTCTTTACTAGTTTATAGTTTCAAGTGGGTTAATTCGACATTAAATATTTCATTCAATTCT
>CAIGRK010244300.1:0-12736 GCA_903798315.1 Fraxinus greggii | reverse complement strand
AGTTTCATTAACGCCTAATTCGGGGTGAGTAGATCTTGTTGTTGTCTGAATTCTTAATTCATGAGTTGTAGGGAGGGATTTATGTCACTACAAATGGAGACTAAGCAAGTGTTGGATTCAAAGCGGTGTTAAAGAGTATGGTGGTACCCTATTTCTCTTCTTATGTTTTAATATGCTGCTATTCTATATCCTTTGAGTAAAAATGGCTGAATTTACTTGACAGCACATTCCAAAAGGTCTGAGAAGTTGGTCTTTTATATTTTTCAATTCTCCCATCCATTTACAATATGTTTTTGTACTTTGAGTGTCTTGAGAGTCACGTACTGAGTGAAGCCCTGAATAATGACTCTTCTTCTGTTTAGACCAATTTATTAGATTGAGGTTTTATCACATAAATTCGTCATTGTTCACAGTAAAACAACCGTTAGAACTTTTCGGAAGCTATTAATTTTCTTGCAGTGGAATATTCTTGTTCACCTGGCATACTTATCGTAATAATATCTAATGTTCCTTTCTATTTTCTGTTTTTGAGAAATTATCCATGTGTAAATACATGCTGTTGTTTTTCTATTTTCTGTTTTTCATTTTTGTCCTCGAATCAATCGTGAGTTCTTTCTACTCCATTATCTTTGATTGGGAAAGCAAAATATTAGCTGTGTTTTTATATACTCTCATCAATAAGAAATTCCGCGCAATTTTAATTCTCCATGTTCTTGGTAAATTGCAGGGTTGGAATTGGTAGGATAAGTGCTTGTGGTGGTGGCGGTTTTGCAGGAGGTGGCGGCGGCAGAGTTGCTGTTGATATTTATAGCAGGCACGATGAACCGGTAATAGCTGCACATGGTAGGACCAGGGACATCTTTTTATGTTTTGCTTTTTAGGTTGTAAGATTTTTTGCTCTCTCTTTTTCCTTGTACAACATTCTAACTATTGATAATTGTTCTCAAGTATACGTAGAACTACATATATTTGTAGTACCTTGGTAAAACCTAAGGAGGTCGGTTCCCAAGGGTTTAGCTGTAGAAATATATTGGTCTATCCAAGATTCACCATATGCATATGACATGTTAAATTGACGGTTTTAGTGGTTCCTATAAGCAATTGTGCCCCTGTTTGACCACATTATATTTTTCATTCTCATTTTTCTACTCACTTTCAACTACACATTTTTCAATAAAATAATATTTTTTATCACATCAATAACTTTTCCTTCTTTTTCAATTACATATTCCCCATCAAATCAACAAAGAAAATGTATTCTTTTCGCAAAATGCCTACCAAACAGACTGTGTATCTTTATAGGCAATTTCAACCTTCACTATTTCCTTTTCGTTTCTTTTTTCTGGGGTGTGGGTGGTGGGGGGAGGCATGGTATAGCCAGATCACATAACACCATATCTTGAAACGTAGACACGTGCCATCATTTGGGCCTTCCTCATGCTTCATGTATGTTAATTCATTGTAAGTTTTATTCTGCAGTTGAGGTAGTTTAAGACGCAAGCGATTTCCCTTTCGTTATAACATTATTTTATTTACTTGACTCCCAGCAGTCATTTGCTTATATTTGTGATATAGTAGCCATGTTCCAGAGTATGCTGGAGTTGATTTCATTAACTTATTGGAAATTTGTATTTTTAGCTGCTTGGCGGTTCAAAGCAAAAGTAGGATTAGATGAGTCAAAATTGGAAAATAAATTGATTTTCCACACCTGATTATTTGGTTTTGATGAAAGTTGAAGCAAATAGGGAGTGAGTGAGATTATGAAGTTAGTTAACGGACAGGTTCAGATCTTTGTCTCCACCAGGACTCCAAATGAACTGAGCTGATCCTAGCTGGGGGCCATTCGGGCTTGCCAGCTTGGTCCATCTCGACTTATGATTCACTCGAGTTCAGCTTATGCTTGTAAATAACGTTTGAGCTTTGCTACCCTACAAATTTAACATTCAGGGCTAGCTTGCTCACTTTGGGCTGGATTCTAATGCTTGAGTTTTCTTATAAGTTCTAATATAAAAAGGAAATGGGGAATGTTGTAGATCCTTATCCAACCAGTCCTTTTTGCTTCACCAATGTTATCCCCGTAGATGAAAGGTAGTTGTTCCCTTAAAAGAGAACAGAGTTCAATCAATATATAATGTGGGACAGAGTTCAAAGTCGGTATATCTGCCACACATGCCATTGCGAGGCGCACGCGCGCGCACACACACACATCTCTATGCTAACTTCCCACGTGGTTATGGTAAGTTAATATGCCCATTTTACTGGATGCATCATAAACGTTAAGGCAAGGTGGTAGATATATATGTGAGAAAAAACAAAGAAAAAGGGAGTCTGCATTGAATATGAATGGTAAGGAGCCTACACCAGTTCAATATCCTGAATGCTGACTGTCAATCGCCATCGTCTATGACAATAGCAGCTTCTCAACCTTATTTCAATATTTCACAGTAGGTTCTTTTCAATCAAGAAATTTGTAACTGAAGGCAATGAAGCATGCTCCGACACAGCCACATCATCGCACCATTGCCCATCACACAGGCGAATTGCATGTAGTTCTGTGAAGCTTTATCTACAGAAGTTGAGAATTGAAGGGATTGAGATCTGGCCTTGTGCATCTGATTGAACTTGTGGGCATCTGATTAAAGTTGGCTGGTAGTGGTGGGTATTTAGGGTGATGTATTGGTGGGATGGATTATATGATAGCAGCTCGAGTTATCAAATGGCTAGTGATAATTGATTGACTGTAAGTATTGTCCATGTGTGCATAAAGAGAAATGATGACTGAAATCTTGGGTGGTGGCCATGGGTGGAACCTCATTATGAGCTTGCAGACAATGGATACCGAGAGAGTATTAGTTGAAGTTGTTTAAATTCGTTTGCTTCTGCTTTTGAATTTCACTCTCGCATAACTATCTTCCCTATCATGGCTATTTTAAATTTAAAAAAAATTAGGCATCTATAGAAACTCTGCTATACGTTTGCATATCTTAATAGTGTTGATGAACACCTGAGCCAGCTGGGATTATTTATTCTGTCCCATTTATAAAACGAAGCATACAAGCTTGAATCATTATGAATGAATGAACACACAAAAAAAAAAAAAAAAATGGAAAAGGAAAAGACCATCCTAACTTGCTCCTTCTGGTTTGCAAACTAAATCCATCCTAGGTGGAAAGCTCTCGGTTCACAAATCCAATGGGAGTGACAATTAAGGATGGAAACATGAAGGTATAGGGGTGGCGTGGGGTGGGGAATTCGGGACAAATCGGGAGCGAGGAATTTCTTCATCTCTACTTTCCATTTCTTTTCCTTTTCCTAACTCGAGAGATATATGGAGATGGTTTACGAAATATCTCTCGAAAAATGACTCGTGTGCAAGGCATGTGACACATTCATAAAAAATGACACTTTTCATCCAACATAGACCTATGTGTACCAATGTTGAAAGATTGAGAATCAAATGTCAACAACTATGGATCGAGAAACAAAGCTTAATTTGTTATGTTGAGAGTGATCCAGTAAAAAATTAGCTTCCATCTGGAAAGAATTTATGGATTGTTTAATTTATAAATAGATAGAAATACGTGGTGTTTATTTGAATAATATTTTTGGATCTATTAATATGAGTGATTGAAAGTAAAGTTCGACCATCTATAAATAATTTTACAAATTTTGCCAAATGAAAACTTAGGTCCTGTTTGACACCCATTCGCATTCTCATTTTTTTCTCTTTTTTCATTTCAACCATACATTTTTCAAATAAAATATTATTACATACAAATTTAAAAAATTTCATTACTTTTCAACCACACATTCTTTCATCAATGACTATTCCAGAATTCATTTTTTTTTTTCAAAATGAGTGTTAAACACAAGCTTAATAGTAGCATCTATATCTCATTGTCAATCACTCTTCTAGTCATATCACGGTGGACATCAAGGAGAATTGTACGGGTGTCTAACCTGTCCTCTCGTGATCGAAAGCATGAAGAAGACATTTGAGAATCGAAGTGTCCATTTCCAAAAGGTTTGGGGACTACCAAGTGCAAATTTCCCCAATCAAAATCAGCATGAAGGGCAATATTGTCATTTAAGCTCAACTACAGAAATATTAAGAATAATTAAATCAACCCAACAATATTTTATGTCCACACCACATTTTAATTATAAAATAGGTTTTCAATATTTGTTCACTTTTGCTTTTATGTCTTCAACACTTTTTCTCATTACATTGTTATTCTTAATTTTCAACTAATTAATGTTTTCTTTAATCATGATTTTTATCCAAATATTTTACTAACATGTATTGAAAGAGGAACAAGTATTTTTTTTTAAACTTTCGTATTAATTATTTATTTCAATTATTTGAAAGTAAGAGAAATAAATATATCTTTTTTGCTCTCATTTTTACAAATATTTTGAACGAAAATCGTCTCTATAGACAAGATATAAAAATTAATAGATGGTTGAGAATTTTTTTTTTAATTATTGGGAACATAAGTATAAAAATAATAATAAAAAAATTATAGATATTCATTGCAATTAAAAGGTGTGAATATATTTATCCAAATAATAATCTTGTTTGAAGCACAATTACAATAAACCTGCTCTTCATTCTTCCTCCTCCAAATCCTCATGTACACTGTAAATATTTAGATAGAATTATAGGCGCGCGCGCGCACGCGCGCGCACACACACACACATACATACACCGACTTCTAAGGTTTTCTTGTAAGTATAGAGAACCCCAAACCCTCACATTATTGGCAAGAGAATAAGGGATTGAAATGTGTGTTATGGTCTGAACTTGAATCCGATGATCGGGCTGGGTTTTGAAGATCTTACATTGACATTGTTAAGGTCAGTTTATTGTCTATCATCTCAAGTTTTGTCATAAATTACTGAATTTTGATTCAGTCGAGGTTTTCAGTTGCTGTATGGGTTTTCAGTTGCTGTAGTTTTGTTTATTGTAAAAATACAGATTCATCATGTTCACATTGTTTGGGGTTGAGCTTATATTGAGGTGTATTTTGGAGTTATGTTCTTTAACCAGATCTGAATTAATTTGCTCTATTGTTATAGTTAAATTTTAGGTTCATTTTTTTTCTTTTGATAATCGTGGATCTCCGGGCCAGCTTGCACGCAGTTCGACTAATTCGACGTTCTGAAGTTTTTGGCCGGATAGTCAACTCAGTGGCCTTGAGGGACTCGAACTGGTAACCATTGGGAGCAAACTCAAGACCTGACTAATTGAGCAACCCCTCAATGTTAGTTCAATTTTAGGTTCATTACTGAATTAAGATCTTAATTCAATAGTTTAATTACTTCCCAAGTATACTTTTGGGATATTATTATTATTATTATTATTATTATTATTATTATTATTTATTTATTTATTTTGGTTTTAGTAACTTATTTTGGTAGATAATTTAAAACCAATTTCATCGGCGTAATGCAGGTTGTAGGTGGGGTTAGATATTTGCTCACAAGAATAAGTAGAATAAAAATATATTCTGCATCGAAGGACATATATAAAAGAAGCCAACGAGAAGCGTGAATGATTTGATTGTCGCGAAAATGAAATCAGAAGTGCCTCTGGATTATGCTGAATTCCATCTGTCACCAAAGCGCTCAAGGTGAGGATGTCTAGTTAATTACATTGGATGTCGATTTGTCATAAATGGCTGAATGTTATATTCTCTAGTCATTAATTTTGAGTTCCTTTTGGCTAGATGCGAATTGTTTGTTTCCAGCTATGGGAACACAGAGAAACTGGCATCAGGATTGGTTAAACCATTTGCAGCACATTTGAAGGTAGCAGAGGCACAGATTGCATCGGCTGCACAGTCAATTAAACTTGAAGTTGGAAGCTGTAAAAATTCTGAGACATGGTTCACAAAGGGAACACTTGAGAGGTATTGCAGTTTGCAACTTGTGAACGAATATATTCAAATAAATAATATCAAGATAACGGTGAATGGTGATTCTTCTGTTAAGGTTTGTGCTATTTGTGAACACACCAGAGGTTTTGGAACTGGTCATTAGATTGGATGATGAGATGTCCCAATTAGAAGCAGCCCAAAGAATATATTCTCAGGTACTTATATAAATTCTTAGCCGTGGTTCACAAAGCGTCTAAAGCTTCATTGAGAAATGATATGTTTGTCATGGTAAGTATTGAATGTATGAAATTTTCCAAAGTATATTTCACGAGTCATTCGTTTCCCATAATAAGGTGGGCTGGTAAATCAACGAAGGTTTATCAAGTGCTCCACGTTGTCTCCTTTCATGTTCATTTGGTAGTGTTGTGATTGGAATGAACACTGAATTACTTTCCGTCAATTTCAGGGAGCAGGAGATCAACTTTCTGGTACGAGTCTGTTCTATTTTCCCTATCGATTTAGTTAAACATTTGGTCTATTTCTTGTTTAACTTGATTTTCCACGGTTATCATGCTGACCTAAGAAAATGACGTTTTCAATTGCGTTGAGATAATGCCTATCATCTTTCTGTAAAACCTGCACATTTTAATGATGAGTCAACTATTTATTTGCCCCAAAATGTGCTTACGTGGGTTGCAACCACTGAATATGCTAAAACATTAGACATAAATGTGATTACGTTTGAACTTGGAATTGAAGAAAATGAACAACTTTCAAGAATTTGGCTACCTGAATATAGTTGCAAAGTTTCTTTATTAAGCCTCCAGGATTTTGAACAGAAACCCGAATGGATAATATGGTTTTTTACACTTTCTGACAAATTGTTGATGCCAAGTGGGGATCGATTTTTTAAGATACTATTGCAACCATTTAATTTAACTAAACCATCTTTAAACTAGCCCTGTTTCATTATACATGTTGAGGTCAAAATTCGGTTGGACTCAATGGTCAACTGCAAGGACTTGCTTCCGTGTGAGCTCCACCCCTCCAGGGAGGGTCATGGCTGATATCACACCCGGCTGTCTAAGTCATTTCATGATGTGGAGAAACTAGCTTTGAAATTCTCTGACTCTTCATCTAGGAATACGTGATCAAGTTTTTCCCTCTTGTTGTTAGTCATTTGAACCATAATTCTGAATTTGACTTGTGACTACCTTTACTCCCGTTTCTGGTCGGGGAATTCTCGTTACCACTCTGACTTGCTTTTTGTATGGATTACTCTAGGTGGAGCGAGTGCGACTGCTGCTGCTGATGTGACAAAGTACTACCTCTTTCTTTTGTTTATCTTATTTCTCATTCTCTGTTGCATTTCAATGCGTAGAGTGTGACCGTTTTCTCTTCACATTCTTTTTTTGGCTAGTAGTAATTGGTTCTACATTATGTAAATTAACCTGTCCTTCCCATTAATGGCAGGAAGGAACTTCTGAGAGCATTTGATGTTCGAATTGATGCAGTTACGCAGGACTTGTCAACGGAATATGCTCGTGCTGCTGCTGCTGGTTTCAACGTTAAAACAGTCTCGGAACTTCAAATGTTTGCAGAAAGGTTTGGCGCGCATCGCCTGAAGTAAGAACTCTGAAAATCCTTGTATATTTCATTATTCTGCCCCAGGTCCACCGTGCCTTGTGCTGCATTGTGCACACTTATTTCTGCATGCCTTTCTTGTGTCTGTTTCACTTGGGCACGTGAATGCACACATGAAGGTTGCACGGAAACTAGCATTCTCGTTGTTTAACACGTTTTAGAAATCATCAAACATTCTAGGAAACATTTTAGAATCAAGATGTTTCATACATTTTATATATAGAATAAACCCAAATGTGTGACGTCTACCGTGTCTAATTGGACTAATTTCATCATAATACTAGCAATTTTTTCACTATTGCAAACTTCGGCTTTTGAAACATTTAGGGTGTTTTTGGATGGAAACCAACAATAATTACTAATTAGTTAAATTAAAGAATAGGGGAAATTAGTGTTGGGCTCCTCAACCTTTCAAGGAATGTGGTTATGGGTTCTTGGCTTTCAAAAGTGATGTCATGAGTTCCTAACATATTTGAAATATATTAATGTGGTCCCACGTAACCAAAACGGTCAGTGTTGTCATCAAAATTGGACACAACTTGAAATGAGAGAAATGTTAGGTGGTTTGATGATTTTGCACTCTATATTTAAGTCGCTTGAAATTCACCATCCATTTTAACTTAATTGAAGTACCCTTAAATAAAAATAACAATCTTGAAGAATAATAAATGTTACATAAAGCATTATGTATAGCATGTTTGTCTCCCATTTTTGGGAGAAAAATTGAGTAATGAATAGTATTTTTTGGAGAATGTGTGGTTGAAAAGTAAAGTAACTTTATTGGTTTGTGTGTAAAATATTTTATTGGCTGAATGTGTGGTGGAGAATCTTATTGTAGAAAATATTTTTTTTTAGATTAATGGTAGACAAACGGGGGCGTAATGAAAAATATATGAAGTATTTGGTTATTTTAATTAAGGATACGTTGGTTTGTTTGGGTATTTTTACGACAGTAAATTTGTAAATATTTTCATTTATTACTGCAAGTTTTATTACCAATAAGTAAAATTCAGTGTACAAAACGTAATTTTGTAAACTATAGTATGCAAATTGTAAATACACCATAAATGCAGGGATGTATTTTGTAATTTTTCTAAAATGTATATAGGCTTTAAAAAATATATACGGAAGATGGAAATTACTAAAAAAATGTGAAAAATAATTCCGCTGGTAATATTCCACAACAGCGAATCCTGCGGCAAGTTCATATCTTTGTCGGAGAGGCGGTCCCACCTAATCTACCCATGGAAGTTCAGATCCAACGATCGGGTCGTCCAATCATCATACGGGTCGGACATGTCAATCGGCGACGATTTGGCCTCCTCGCCACCTGCGGAGGAGCCCCTTCAACAGCATGACGGATCCTCCGGATATCAGCAGCCGAAGCCCCCGTTTGTCGCCTCCCCGTTACGATGCAGTTTCAGCCGAGGTTCCACCGTCTATACCGTTGCTGCAACTGATGAGAAAGAGGAGAGCTCAGCTTCTGATCAGGTTGAGTCAATTCAGGCTACTCAGTCCGCGGCGAGGCGACTCAGCGTGCAGGACCGGATAAGTTTGTTCGAAAATAAGCAGCAGGAGAATTCCTGGAGCGGGGCAAAGTGTGTTGAGCTCTGGAGGCTTTCATCTGACCTACCCTCGGCGCCACCCCGCGTGGCGGAGAAGGCAGTGTTGAGGAGATGGAGTGGCGCCGGTGACATAAATGATACAAAAAATTCTGTTAAATCGGAGGCCAATACTGCAACAGGCTTGGGTCTTGGTCCAATTAGTGAAAATGGTTTGAAAAATTCTTCTTTTAACAAGTCAAAAGATACTATTGATTCTAGTAATGTATATCCTGATTTGATTTCTGGTGAAAGTGATGGTTCGAAAGATCAAACGAATGGGAAGACTCAGTCAAGATCATTTATAGGCAGGTCTAAGGATCAAGATAATTCAGAAGAGAAGTTCAGGTTTTCGCCTGGCCTTACAAGTGAGGAAGTGATTGGTTTTAGAGATGAAGTAAAATTAAAGGGTTCTCAGAGTGGCGAGGATCTTGGTGGGCAGGCTGAAATCCGAAATCAAGGTGAAAATTTTGAATCACAGTCAATTTTTCAGGCTCCTCGGAAGACACTGAGAGACTCTGGGCAGGTTGAGGGCGGTAAGAATAAAGAGGCTTTTGCTGCTCGCCATACAGGGATTGAAGCGGAATCCATGGGGGGACGTAAGGAAATTGAAAAGAAAGAAATTGCCTTATCCAAGAAGTTATCTGGTAGTTCTGCATCAAGAGTCGAAGATTCTGGAGCCAAGGGAATGAAGTTCCAGAGGCAAGTTTCAGGACCTGAACAGATCGAGAAGACAGAAGCTTTGAGAGAGAGGAGTTCTGGTTATGGAAATAGTTGGACACCATTATCTGGTAAATTGATGACACAAGCTCAGGAAGGCTTTGATTCATTTAGAACGCCTCCTCCAGATCAAGATCAAGTTCAATGGGTAAGGCAGTCAAAAGGAAGCCAGGAACTGAAGGATCTGAAAACGAAAGCCACTGAGCATGAAAAGCTCTTTGCTGACCATAAACTACGAGGTACGGGAGATCAGTCAAGTACTTCCCTTAGAGGCAAATCTGCTAACACTCGGCCTAAACAAATAGCAGATTCAGCTCTTTCTCAATTGTCTGACAGTTATCTATCAACTGAATCTGCCAGGAGTACTAAAAACAAGACCGAATTCATTGCTGCTCCACTTGTGGCAACTGTTGACACTCAGAACTATAGTGATGATTTAAACAAAGACTTCACTGAGCTTAGTGTTTCAGAAGGTTCTCACGGGAAATTCTATGATAGGTATACACAGAAAAGAGATGCGAAACTAAGGGATGAATGGTGTTCCAACAGAGTGGGGAAAGAAGCAAAGTTGAAAGCTATGAAGGATAGCCTTGAGCAGAGCAGAGCTGAGATGAAAGCCGAACTTTCAGAATCTGTTGATAGACATGATTCATTTTCCGGTGCTCGTCGACGTGCTGAGCGACTCAGATCATTTAACATCAAGTCAATTACGAGGGACCAGGTAGATTCATATTCTAGAGATATATGCCACTGATGATTGGTAACATTATTTTGTATCCATTTCGTTATTTTAGGAGTTTACTGGAGTTTGTATTCTGCGATTTTTAACTGACCATGTAAAAGTTTTCTTTTGACAGCAACATTTGGAATTTGGGAACTGTGAAGGTGTTGAAAATGCTTTAGAGTTTATAGAGCAGAAGTGTGTTCGTGACAATAGGGTATCACATGCGACCTCTTTCGTAAATGGTGGCAGTAGGAGTGTGCAGGAAAATAAACTTTTACCCTCTTAAAAGTTTGTCCTATCTTACACCTCGCCACTTAGCAGCTCCTGCTCCAAGGGCTGCTACTAAAGTTTCTGGTATGAATACTGGGAGACGAAGAATGCAACCTGAAAATGCTCTTGCGCAATCTGTCCCCAACTTTTCTGACCTTAGAAAAGAAAATACGAAACCTTCTGGTGGAACCAGTAAAATGATTCGTCCACAAGAAAAAATCTCTGTCCGCGGCAAGTGCACGAGTGAAGAAGCACTAATTGTCAAGGAGGATAAGTTACGCCGATCACATTTGCTGAGAAAAACCTCCTTAAATCCTAGAGATATCAGGGAAATGTCTCCTCTGGACTCTGATGGTGATGTTGTGGCACCACTAAAATTTGATGAGGAAGTTTTGAGCAATGTTCAGACCAAGCCTTTTCTCAAAAAGGGTAGCCGCAGAGGATTTTCTGCTAGAGCAAATATTTTAAAGAAAGAAAACTCGATGTCGTCTGATCCTATAATCGATCAGGGAAATGATGACCTGAGTCACCTGACATCTGGGCGAGACGACTTTGTAAACATGGTTAATGATAAAGAGGGGGAAGGGTGTGAGACCATGAACCCTGAAGGTAATAGCAACTTAAACAATGGGGAAGAAAGAATGAACTTGGAATCAGAGAGTTCGTTTAATTCTGGAGCAGGCTTTAGGTGCTGAGTTGCCACCTAGAATGCCTTCCAGCTTCCATCCTGTTAATTCTATGCAAGATTGGCCTGGGGGAAGTCCTATGTCATGGAACTCAAGTACTCAAAATCCCTTTTCTTATTCTAATGAGATGTCTGATGTTGACGCTTCAGTGGACTCACCCGTAGGAAGTCCTGCTTCATGGATTTCACATTCTTTACGTCAAATAGAGACTGATGCAGCTCAAATGAAGAAGAAATGGGGAACATCTCAGAAGCCAACATTTATGACCCATTCCTCCAATAATTCACCTCGCAAGGATATGAAGAGGGGATTTAAAAGCTTGCTAAAATTTGGTTGGAAAAATCGTGGCTCAGAGAGTTTGGTTGATTGGATCTCTGTAACCACGTCTGAAGGAGACAATGATACAGAAGATGGATGGGATCCAGCCAATTGGCCATCAGAATATCTGAGGAAGTCGAGAATGAAATTTTATCAAGCGCAACCTTCTGATGATAGCTTCAATGAAAGAGAGTTTTCCAGGGAACAGGGTGAATTATGATATTTCATTATCTACTAACTTTTCCTGTTTGTTTACTCGATCAATTAATTTTGGCACCTAGTTTTTCTTATTTTTGTTCTGTTTTGAGTTTAATGACATAGTAACATCACATAATAAATTATATGTAATTTCAACAAACCAATAGCATTTCAGTTTTGCAAGATTTGGACCCAACAGTTATATGCGTCTAGTTCTGAAATACAGTGGTCAACTCCCTTTCGACATTATGTTCTGAAAAGGGCTCCAAAAATGTGAGTAGTATTTATGTTCGGGGTTTTATGGCACAATTTTTTTGGAACAATTATTTGAAAGGCATGCCTAAACATGTGAAGCATAGGACAAATATTATATTTTTCACTCTTTTTCTTGATGATGTACTGTTCATTTTTCACAAACACACTCTTCGTTTGTTTTGTTTCCTCGGCCTTTACAATTTCGGTATGATGGTCTCTCTCTCTCTCTGTTTCCGATTTTTAAGTGAAATTACAAAATAATTCTCTCTCTCTCTCTCTCTCTCTCGATTTTTAAGTGAAATTACAAAATAATTCCAACTGACTGAATCCACAGTTCTCATTGGCGTGTAAAAATGCTTAATTGAGAGTAAGATTTGGTCAGTAGTTTCTGTGACTTAGCTTTGTTTTGATGTATTATTCATCCCCAATTCTTTCATTCTC
>CAIGRK010244240.1:0-13123 GCA_903798315.1 Fraxinus greggii | reverse complement strand
TGAAGGATATAGCGATGCAAGTTGGAACAACATAGAATCGAATTCTAAATCCACAACAGGCTGGATTTTTACTTTTGGAGGTGCAACTGTTTCTTGGTGTGATGATCTATTGTGATAGTAAAGCTACTTTGTATTCAATAGCAAATAAGACTTACAATGGTAAGCAACTACATCTTAGTCTTAGACATCAGTCTGTTCGAGGATTACTGAAGCAAGAAGTAATCACCGTTGAATATGTAGAGTCGAAGAATAAACTAGCAGTGTCCTTTGACAAAAGGACTGACTAGAGAGATGATTGCGAAAACATCGAAAGGAATGAGATTGAGGTCTACGTAACTTCAGTTAGCTTTAATGGGAACCCTACTTATGTTTTGAAATATAAACAAAGTTCAAAGGGTACAAACAAGTTAAAGTCTTAGACGAGACACTAGAGTATTAGTTAAAACCCATTCATAAAATCTCTAGTGTATGTATTCTGCATGGTAGAAGCTGAATTTAATTCCTTAATAAGTTCAATTGAGAGAGAAAGTAACTCGCAGAATTACTTTATAAAGAACTTAGCTATGTGAGTGAGAAAGTCGGGCCGCTTTCTATGAGATTTAGACCGTCTCTAAAGCACTCATGAAATTCGGGATATACGAAAGGCCATTAATGCGTTGGTATAAAAGAGACACTCTTTTATCAGAATAGTATGTATAATGACTCCAGCTAGTCATGATAGGGTCCTTGGTTCAAGATTCGTTCACCATAGTACCTTGACAAAACTTTGAGTTGTTTACACTAAGTGAAAGTTCAAAGTCAAAAGCTATTTTCATTTATGTACGATTTCATATGATGATGCCTTTTGTGTGTTTGCATGAACTACAGTGGCTTGATCCCATTAAGGGTACGTAGGCAATCAATTTTTGTGATGCAGCCGCTTCATTTTCTCTAAATCAAAATTTTGAAAAATAGAGGGGATATGTTAGATACTTTTCATCATTTTGCATGTTTATCTTTTATTTTGCGAATGTTTTGCCACCCCAACTAGTGTTTGCCGCTACGCAACAGTAGATTCTCATTTGCAAAGTACATTAAAATAAACAAAATTCGTTATTTCTATTCTTCTCTCTTTCTCTTGGCATCATCAGTTTCTTTATAGAGTATCTTCTTGGTTTGATCAAATAGTCACAGTTTGAATCAAACGCCTCCATTATATCCCGAGAGAGATTTTCTATCATACCCTAGTCGTGACTTTGTTGGATAGGGGAGAAACATCTCTTAAAAGATAATGATTTTCGTGCCTTGAAATTCATTAGTTTTTTCAGATTTTCCTCCATATTTCCCAATAGTTCCGTGAGTTAAGCATATATGCGTCCTATATACAATGGAACAAAACATGTTATTTGCGTTGTACATGAACAAAGATAACTTCAAACACAAATGATCGATAAGTTTTATAATAAAAGGGTAGTAGTCAATCTCTGCACAATGATAAAATAGAATAAATATTTGAAAAACAAGACGAATGCTAGAAAATAATTTGGAAGGAAGAATATGAGAAACTAAAAAGTGTCTATTCTGTTAGGAAATCAATTTGTCATGTGGGCCTATATATGTAATTAATTGTGTATTAAATACTATCTTAAGGTTAAGTCCAAAGTTAAAATGATATAATGATGAATTAAAGTTATTGGATTATGGATGAAATTTGTAATTTACAGTATTTCTCCAAGAACATAAGGATGTCATTTGATTGATGGAAGAAGATCCAATCAACTTTCATTAGGCCATATAAATGAATAATTTTCAAAAGTGAATTGATACCATGAATGATAAGGTCCATAAAAGACAATGATGTTTGGGAACTCGTCCCATTACCTGAAGATGTAAAGCACATGGGTTTTATAAGGAATTTGAAGGGTGATATGGAAAGATATAAGGTTTGTCTTGTTGCAAAGGGTTTACTCAAAGTGAATGCATTATTTACAAATAGACGTTTTCTTCGATTTCAACGAAAGACTCTTTCAGGACTATTATAGCATTTATGGCACAATTTAATCTTGAGATACCTTAAATGGATAGAAATACGAAGTTTCTTAATGGTGACATTGATGAGACGATCTATATTGTGCAAATAAAAAACTTCGTGTCGGGAGATGGTTTGCAAATTAAAGAAATCTATTTATGGGCTTAAGTCGGCTTCCTATCAATGGTACATCACCAAGCAGCCTAGTGAGGATAATGAGTGTTATCAAACATATATGATTGATGCACTCACTCAGGAGGAAGCCTATGCAACTGCTGATTTTGACCCCTTGAACTCTTTTCTCTTAAATTCTAGAATGCTAGCAAGATGTGATAATGAGGGATATGCTAATATTTGTGTTTTTTTTTTTGTTGCAAAATTTCAAGATAATAGGACATCACCATGGCAACCCAAGTTTGAAAAATTACCAGAAAGAAGTGGAGGACTATAACCATCAAACATTGAGATTCCCAACCCAGACTTGAAATCACTGCCTCCAGGATTGAAACATGTGTTTCTTGGACCAGGTGATAATTTTTGTGTAATTATATCTTCAGAATTGAATACATTGCAAGGTGAACATCTTTTAAATATTCTGAATAAGCATAAATCTGCATTAGGTTGAACTATGGTTGACTTTAAGGGTATTAATCATTTAATTGCTTACATAGGACTCACCTAAAGGATGGAAAAAGCTCAAAAAGAGACATACAGTATAGGTTAAACACCACAATGAGAGAAGTAGTGAAAAATGAGGTATTAAAATTGTTAGATGTGGGTATCATTTACCCAATTGCAGATAGTAAATGGGTTAGTCCTGTACAAGTAGTCCCTATAAAGTCAAGTGTCACAGTGGTAAAGAATTAAGTACGTGAATTAGTTCCCACAAAGATAGTGGTTGGATGGCGCATGTGCATTAATTATAGGAAGTTACAAGCTGCCACTCACAAGGACTATTTTCCTCTTCCTTTTTTGGACCAAATTTTAGTGCATGTGGCTGGCCATCTCTTCTATTATTTCTTGGATGGCTATTCTGGTTATTATCAACTCGAAATAGCCTCAGAAGATTAGGAAAAAGATCACATTTACTTGTCATTTTGTTACTTATGCATTTCGCATGATGCCATTTGGACTATGTAACACTTCTGCTACATTTCAAAGTTGCATGATGAACATTATTAGTGACATGGTAGAAATTACATGGGAGTTTTCATGGATGACATGACTGATTTTGGGACTTCTTTTGATGTATGCTTGTTGAATTTGGAGAGAGTTTTGACCAGATGTGAGGAAAATGAGTTAATTTTGAATTCCAGTTTTGAATTCCATTTCATGGTACCTTTAGGTATTATCTTAGGACATGTAATTTCTTCTAAAGGGAGAGAGGTTGATAAATCTAAGATTGAATTAATCTCTAACTTGCCTACTCCTAAGATAGTAAAAGATATTAGATCCTTTCTTGGCCATGCGGGCATCTACAGGAGGTTTCATCTATATCTAGACCATTATGTGACCTCCTAACGAAAGATGTCACTATTGAATGGACCACAGCTTGCCAAGAGGTGTTTGAAATGTTGATTGCTAAGCTAACTTCAGCACAATGCAGCCACCTGATTGGACATTGCCATTTGAGATTATGTGTGATTCAAGTGATTGTGCAGTAGGTGTTGTCCTTGGACAACAAATAGAAGATAAGCCTTTTGTCATTTACTACTAAGAAAGATTTACTGACTGCAGTCTATACTTTAGATAAGTTTCGCTCTTATTTGATTGATTCTCCTAATACAATTTTCATAGATCATTCATCGCTTAAGTACATTCTCACAAAGAAGGATGCTGAGGCACATTTAACACAATAGATTTTACTTTTGCAGGAATTTGACCTCACCAACAAAGATAAAAAAAGAGTGGAGAATGTGGTGGCAGACCATTTGTCAAGGCCAACTTTTGAGGACAACACGAACCCCTTGCCAATTAGAGATGACTTTCCAGATGAGCATTTATTTTATATTTCATCTCTACCATGGTTTACTCACATTGTAAATTACTTGGCTGCGTGTGAAATTATAGGAGAGTGGAGTGCACAAGATAAGAGAAAGTTCATGGTTGAGGAACATGAGTTTTATTGGGATGACCCATGTCTATTTAAATATTGCTCTGATCAGGTGTTGAGACGTTGTGCCCCTGATGAGAAGATACCCAGCGTACTCAATATAAGTCATGCCCAAGCACGTGGAGGCCATTTTTCTATGAAAATACTACTGCAAAAATTCTGCAATGTGATTTTTACTGGCCCACTTTGTTTAATGATATTAATGCCTACTGTAGATCTTGTGGGAGGTGTCAAAAGCTTGGTGCTTTGTCCCAATGTAATAAGATGCCTTTGAATCCCATTTTAGTGATAGAAATATTTGATTGTTGGGAGAATTGACTTTTCTTTCCAACTTCTTTTGGTTGCTTACATATTATTGTGGTAGTATACTGTGTCTAAATGGGTAGAGGTAGCAACTTGAAGGCCATTATAATAAAATGGTTTTTAAATTTCTTAAAGAGAATGTCTTGTTGAGTTTTTTCACACCACGAGCTATTATTAGTAACAAAGGCACTCACTTTTGCAACCGTTCATTTGAAGTACTATGAAAAAGTATGGGATTGTTCTGAAAATTTCTACTGCCTATCGCCCCCAAACTAGTGGACAAGTACATATGGCTAATATGGAAATTAAACAAATTTGGAGAAAAAGGTGAACCCCAATCTCAAAGATTGGTCTTTAAGACTAAATGATGCACTTTGAGCTTACCATATGGCTTTTAAGACTTCTTTAGGCATGTCACCTTATAGACTTTTTTTTGGAAAGCCTTGCCATTTACCTATAGAGCTTGAGCACTGAGACTATTGGGCCATCAAATATTTTAGCTTTGATATAGAAGAGGGAGATAAGCTTAGGAAATTTCAGTTGACTGAGTTGGAGGAGTTAAGAAATTATGTATATGAGAATTCTAAAATCTACAAGTTAAAAATGAAAGTATTTCATGATAAAAACATTCTTAGCAAAACACTTGAACCAAATCAGAGAGTGTACTTATATAATTCTAGAATTCACAAGCACCTAGGAAAACTTAGATCTAGGTAGACTGATCCATTTGTGGTGAAACAAGTTTTTGAAAATGGGACAGTTGAAAGTGAGGATCCTAATGATGGCAAAGTATTTAAAGTGAATGCACATCATCTCATGATAGTTTATGGGTAACATGTGCCTGCAGTGGAAGAAATTCATCTTGCAGACCTTGACATCACACAGGTATGTCTTTCACTTTTCTTTATAGTATATTAGTTTGTTATGTTCATTTTCATTTCTTTCTTTATTTCTCAATTGAGCACTTCTCAAGTTAACCATCTTTCAGACTCTGTTGATTCACTTCAGTATTCGGGTGATACCCTTTCTTTTCCCTTTAGAAGATATTTTTAGACATTGAGGACAATGTCATATTTGGTTGGGGGGAGAGTTAACCTAGATTTTGTTGTGAATTTCATAGTCATTATGGAGCTTTGGCTTTGATTTGCTAATTGGTGCCCAAAAAAAAAAAAAAAAAAAAAATTAAGTCTCTGATTTATTGCGTGTTTATGTTCTTGAATGACAAAATATACCCCTTGAATTTAATTTTGTTCATTAGGATCTAGATGTCAAAACACTTACTGAATTCTTTTCATACACAAAAAGCCTTGTGGTAAAATTGTAATGTTACACATATAGTTTGATGAGTCTCTTACTAAAGTTTTCATGGGAAAGAATTTGTGATCATTGAGAGCTATCACATACTAAAAATGGTAATAAGCTTTCACTGATTTTTTGAATTGGAATCTTTTTGGAGAATAACACTATATGATTTGTGGTAAGATGGTAGATTGTACTTGGGAAATGATAAAGGTCAATTTAGAATAGACAATTGAGCATTTTAAACCAACCCTTTTTAATCATTACAACCCATAGATGGTACCAACACAATCTCATCATCCTTCAGTCACCTTCCAGCCAACCAAACCTCCGGACAATGGTACCAACACAATCTCCTCAACATCCCCTACATTTCCATCCTAAGAACTCCCCATAACATCCATTAATCTGAGAGAAATAATCAATAGAAAATAGCATCGTGAAACTAGGCAAACTACCGAAAATCCCACCTCCGGCTAGCAAGCTGATCGCTGACCACCACCAGGTAGAAGCGTACACCCAGACGACTCTAACCATGCTGCCAATTCATCCCAAAAAGATTTTGAGCAGTTTGATTTTGAAATTGGAAATCACGAAGTCGCGATGCCCAGCTCCGAACTCTGATGATTCCGGCGTCATCCCTTTGACCCATGGTCACGGACCACATGGGTTACCTCCCCCACCTTCTGGCGCTCCTAACCCATGCATGGGTCTAGCTCAATTCTGTTTAAAACCTGATGAATTTATGGGGAAAATTAGGGTTCTATGTAAAAAATTTGGTATTGACCAATTTGATGAATCTATGTTGCTGCAAATGTTTAATTCGATGAGGGAAACAACAATTGAGGTTAGTAACTCCATGAGTAATCAACCAATTGATCCAATTAACACCAATAGAGCTGAATTGATTCCACCAAGTAAAGCCGTGCATGATGGTTGTGTTCATGCTATAATTGATGATGGTTTTGACGTTTTTATTCCAAATATAACCAATACAACTGCAATTGAAGGTAAAAATATCATGGGTACGTTGCTAACTGAAAGAATCGAGGCTCAATTGAATCCCAATTTCATCTCTTCACATACGGCAATTGAGATTCCTTCAATTCCTAAATTTAGTAGTTTGGTTTCTACAATTGAGGCACCATCAACACTGAATTCTGCTCCTACCACTGCACCTTTGATGCCCATGCAATCAACCAATAGCTCGATGAAAATTTCCTCTAAATTGAACCCCCTCCACGGGTATCACTCAAAACAGATCATGCCACATCCAAATTGGTAAATGGACCTCAGATTTGGACTAAGCAGACCAGAAATGTGCAGAGTGGGTTGGATTTCTCCTTCCAAGATGTCTCAAGTACCATCGTACGCGTCACTGATCCCCCAGCGCGTGACGCCCTCGCGCGCCTTAGTAATCCTGTTCCAATGCTCTGAGCTCAATTAGACCATCTGTTCCTTCATATGGGATTTTTTCTGCTACTCAGGCTCCTCGATCATATGTTGCTGCACTTAAATGTCCACCTGCCATTACTCAGGCTGAAAGAGTTTGAAAAAATCATTTGCGCTTGTTCTTCGAGCACCCGAAGATTCCAGGCATCACTGTTTGGTTTCTAAAGAACCATAGATCCATCAAGGAGAGCCTGCTATCTTCTTTGATAACGTTGATGAACAATTTCTGGCGGAGGCTTACAGTTTTACCCTTGTTGGTAAATTTGTGCATCGCAAACCTTCTATGACCAAGGTACGTGAAAATCTTATGCGTTTTGGATTTTTTGGCGATTATGAGATATGGCGTATTGATGATGTACACATTATAATTCATTTGGCGCATGCGGATGATTATTCATGATTATTCCTCAAACCACTTGGTATATTGATGGTTGCCATATGCGGGTCTTTAAGTGGACCCCCAGCTTTACTCCACAACATGAGGCTCCTATTGCTCCTATCTAGGTGTCATTTCCCTTACTGCCTATTCATTTTCGGGCTAAGAACGCATTATTTGCTATAGCCAAAGCTATTGGGCTTCCGCTTCGTATTGATGAAGCCACTTTTGACCTTAGATGACCAAGTGAAGCGAGGATATGTATTGAGGTCGATTTAGAATGTAAACTCCCTAATCAAGTGTGGATAGAAAGGGAGAAGATGAGAGGATATTGACAGCCTGTTGTGTATGATAAGGTGTCGAACTTTTGCTTTCATTGCAGACACTTCAGTCATCTGGATGCGAATTGTTATAGTTGCTCCCATTCTGCTCCAATGTCTGTGGTCCCAGGTATTGGTGACCTAAATCATAGGCAACATCCAGTTCTGGCCAAAGAGAAGGGTAAGGGTAAGAATGTTGTGACAGCACCACACAGAGGTGGATACCTATTAAGAGAAATCAAAGGAGACAAGCAGTACATCATAAATGATTTCTCATTCTACTCCTCAAATTGTTGCCACTATTGCTCATATTATTCCCGTCACTACAGTTACTACATCACAGATAACTGCTAACCATATGCTCCTAGTCTTTACACTGCTCCACCTGGTATTAGCAGTATTGCTCCGCATATTATTAGCTCTCTACCATCAGATCATTCTACAGTTGCTCCCATTAGGATTGATACTCAAAGTTTTCCTGTTATTACATCAGCTTCTCATTTAGCAGTTCAGTCTTTGGACCCCATCAGCAGTGCACCTATGATGGTTAGTTCTACATATTTTGATCCTCTCTTGGTAGATATGTTCGAGAGGCCACAGGGTTACATGGAGCCAGATGTTTTTGTTATCTCTATACATTGTCAGCAGAATATGGAGGCTTTCTTATCTATAGATCAGTCAGATTTTGATATTTTTTTCTCATATTGAAGTTCATCAACAGGGTTAATATCGTCGATCTTCTGCTATGACTTGAAAGGCATGGTTGGTAGGATAGAGGAGGATGGTTTTGTCACAGTTGGTCGAAAAAGAAATGCGAAAGCCACTAATACTTCAATTCTGAAGATGGTGACTACGAGTCGGTCACATGATACCTCTTCATGCACATCCAGATGAGTACCATCATATGGAATGCGAGAGGTGTAGCTAGTGTAGCTACTCGCCGACGCCTGAAGAGACTTATAGAACTTCATCAGGTTTATCTCTTGGTTATACTTGAGCCTTTTCTTCTTCAGCATAGATTTGCATATATTTGATGATATCTACGATTTGAAATGGAAGTTTAGAACGAGTCAAACAAGGTCTGGTTTTTTGGAACGCGGGGACTACTGTTTTTACTATTGTTAATCAGCCCCAGTTCTTTCACGTTAGACTTGAGGATCCTAGACTAGCGCGTCCCATCTATCTAACTCATGTCTATGCTTCACGTAACGTAGCTATCAAGAGGGATTTGTGGGAGGGTCTTCACCACATTTTCCTCGATATGGATGACCCTTGGTTAGTTTGGGGGAGACTTTAATGTTATTACACATGATGGTGAGCGCACTGGTCATAATACTCATGATCGAGGTACTACTGCTTTCTCTGATATGATGTTGATTGTGGTTTAGAGAGTGCTGGTTTCCTTGGGAATCGGTATACTTGGTCCAACGGTCGAGTCAGAAAGAGAATGGATAGGGTACTCATTAATTCTACAACTGCAGCATTCTGTTGACAGCTCACAGAAATGCACTTGAATTGGACTTCATCTGATCATTTGCCTTTATTACTTCAGTGGGTTTCTGACAATGATTTGGGGCTAGACCTTTCAGATTCCTCAACGTTTGGACCAAGCATCATGATTTTTCATCATTTGTCGATCAGAAGTGGTCGCTCCCTACTTATATTATAGGGATTGCTGATCTTTAGGAGAAGTTCTTTAGGCTGAAACAGGGATTGTGTTGGTGGAATCCAAATGTGTTTGGAGATATTTTCCAACGGGTGCGAGATGCTGAGGATAGGGTGGATGGGGCTGAGACAGTATATGATAAAGACCCTATACTGGAGCATCGTGACCTATTACATCATGCACAGGCAATTTTGAATCGGACCATATCTATTGAGGAGGGTTTGTGGTAACAGTGTTGCCGAACCGGATATCCTTATTCTTCCAACATTGTTAGGATATTATTCAGGACGATGTATACAGGGCAGTCTTGGACTTATTTGATGATGGCCATCTTCCACGAGGTTTTGCTACTACTATTATAGAATTACTTCCTAAGAGGGATGGTGCTTGTAGATGGACATACTTCACACCCATCAGTTTATGTACAGTGTTCAATAAGCTTATTACTAAGCTTTTGAACACTACACTGTTACCGCGCATTATCTCTCCACAACAGAGTGGGTTCATTCTTGGTCGCCTAATTGGGGACCTTCTATTGGTTCAGGAGCATCTCCATACTTTGGATGATAGAATGCGAGGGGGTAACACCATGCTGAAGCTGGATATGACTAAAGCATGTGATCATATGGATTGGAGCTTCATTTATTCTGTATTAGAGGTATTTGGATTTAATCGGATCTGGATCGATAGGATTAGGCTGTGCATCTCAGAGTGTCATTTTTCTGTACTCCTTAATGGTCGCCCATGTGGTTTTTTCCATCCTCTCAAGGGCTCAAGTAGGGAGATCATATCTCAGGTTTCATTTGGCTTCTTCGTGATTATTTTATTCGTTTCTACATGTTCTACTTTAGTTGGTTCCTCGGTTTGAATAGTGAAGAGATGCTCCATGGCGTGTTGTTTGGATCATCTGAAATTACTTGATTTTCAATCCATTTATAAATTTCATATGATGTCTCCTGTAACTATTTTGCCGACATCATCTTGTTCATATGGATCATAAAAAATAGTTTTCCTTACTTCCTCTAGAGTCACCAATAATAAGCAATTTTTTTTGTAAGAAGCAATGCCCCCACAATATTCACGAGTCGGTCTAATCTCCCCATAAACAATATATTTGATATTTAATCCTTTTAGAAAGCCATCTTTATCAAATACAATAGGTTGATCGTATCCTTACTTTTTAAGTTCTTGTATGAAGAGGAATTCTCCAAAGATCATGTCACCTTCATTTAAGTCGAGATCAATCATTGTGAATTTTTGACCTTTTACTTCTTTTCAGTCCTTGTAAATGGTGCAAAGAAAAACATGCAGATCTTGGGACCAAGCATCATGATTTTTCATCATTTGTCGATCAGAAGTGGTCACTCCCTACTTATATTACAGGGATTGCTGATCTTTAGGAGAAGTTCTTTAGGCTGAAACAGGAACTGTGTCGGTGGAATCGACATGTATTTGGAGATATTTTACAACGGGTGCGAGATGCTGAGGATAGGGTGGATGAGGCTGAGACAGTATATGACGACCTATTACATCATGCACAGGCAATTTTGAACAGGACCATATCTATTGAGACTGGTTTGTGGAAGTAAAAGGTCGGTTCATGTTGGGTACTTAAAGGAGATCACAATACTTGTTATTTCCACGCAATGATTCAAGGACCTAGGATCAAATCGCGTATTAGGTCTATAGGGAAGTAGGTAGGGGAAGTCTTAGCTACTCCTTCTGACATTCAGAATTCAGCTATTATGTTCTATCAAGATCTTCTATCTGCTCCTACACAGCTGTTGGACCTCATTCGTTCTGATATATCCACGGGCTTTTGACGGAGGATGATAATTTGGCACTAAACTGCATCCTTTTAATTCATGAGGTTCGAGAGGTGGTGTTTAGTATAGATGCTAACAGTGTTGCCGAACCGGATGGATTCTCATCCCCATTCTTCCAACATTGTTAGGACATTATTTAGGATGATGTATACAGGGCAGTCTTGGACTTCTTGATGACGGCCATCTTCCATGAGGTTTTACTACTACTATTATAGTATTACTCCCTAAGAGGAATGATGCTTGTAGATGGACAGACTTCAGACCCATCAGTTTATGTACAGTGTTCACTAAGCTTTTGAACACTAGATTGAGTATACGTTACCTGGCATTATCTCTCCGCAACAGATTGGGTTCACTCCTGGTCGCCTAATTGGGGACAGTGTTCTATTGGTTCAGGAACTTCTCCATACTTTGGATGATAGAATGCGAGTGGGGTAACACCATGCTGAAGCTAGACATGAATAAAGAATATGATCATATGGATTGGAGCTTCATTTATTCTGTATTAGAGGCATTTGCATTTAATCGGATCTGGATCGATAGGATTAGGCGGTGCATCTCGGATTGTCATTTTTCTGTGCTCCTAAATGGTCGCCCATGTGGTTTTTTTCCATCCTCACGAGGGCTCAGGTAGGGAGATCATATCTCACCATACTTGTTCATCATATCTACAGATTACTTCTCATGCCTGTTCACTCAGAGGTTTCAGGAGTATCCCAGTACATGTTATCGACATGGAGGTAGCGCTCTTTTCTCACACCTTTCATTTGCTAATGATATGATCATATTAGCCAACGACTTGAAATAGTCTATCATGAGGATTCTTGGTTATTTAGAGCATTATAAAGGGATCTCTAGTCAGTTGGTGAACGGGGACAAGAGCGGACTCATACTACCCAAATTGGCATCTATTAGTCAGATCGGACGATTGAAGATTTTGACTAGTTTTCGACACCAGTAGCAGCCGTTCACTTATCTGGGAGTCCCCTTTTTTAAGGGGGCCAAGAGGAGCTTCATTTATGATGACCTTATCCAGAATGTTAGGAATATGACCTCTGGTTGGGCTTCACGACTTCTATCATGTGGGGGCCGTATTACTTTGCAGAGGTAAGTGCTCTCCTCCATGCCATTACACATTCTTCAGATCATGCAGTCCCCTAAGGCTATCCTGAAGAAACTTGAGAGCATTTTTGCACGATTCCTATGGGATTCCAAAGAATAGGCACAACATGTACATTGACGAGCTGGAAGGAGATTTGTCTTCCTACTGATGAGGGTGGTCTAGGCTTTAGGAGATTACAGGATGTGGTGGACACCTTCTCTTCAGTCCTCAGAGATCTCTTTGGGCCCAATTCTTACGGGGTAAGTGTTGTACGGGGATACACCCTTTATTTGCAGCAGTTCCTTAGTCAGCTTCTCCTATCTGGAAGAAGCTAAAATCAGTTAGGTCCCGGACAGAGCCATACATTGCATGCCACCTTGGTGTATGTCAGATTTACTTTTGGCATGATTGCTGGATGGGTGAGACCACACTGGCATACTGGGTAGGATATTAGACATCTATTACTGGTTTTCCCTTCTTTTATGGCGAAGCAGATATGGGCTATACCTTTATGTGCAGATGCCCCGGATCGAATTGTTTGGCGAAATACTTCGGATGGTAGCATCGCTACCAAGTCCACATGGCAGCTCCTACGTTCGGGATGCCAGTATCAGGAATCATACCGATTCCTATTGAGCTCCATTTTGCTCATCACTGT
>CAIGRK010244160.1:0-12347 GCA_903798315.1 Fraxinus greggii | reverse complement strand
CATTTTCTAAGTTAAAAATTAAACTAATTAACCACATTTATTTAATAATTTACATGCAAATAATTAAGTTTTAGAAAATTGATTTTCTTTCCATGCATGTTTCATGCTTGCAATCAAACATTCTCTTAGCATAATTGATAAAAGATCAAATTGGAAAATACATCATTAGTACATGCCCAAGTTGGTTGCTAACTAGTTAAGAGCCCCGAGTTGGTTGCCACTGGTACCAATTCACAGGGAAAAAGAAGTTGGTGGATGAGGAAGAAAACCTAATTATCACCTTCTACATGTAACATAATATTTATTGATGAAGATAAATACATATCCATATTTTCCTTTCACCTTTATATAATATGGGGAGTGGGAGCGAGCGGGAGCGGTCTATCAACCGCTCGACTCACCCTTAAAACGGATGGAGATATAAAGAGTAGGTGCTCAAAGTGTTTATAAACTCACACCGCAAACGTTTCACGAGCAACGTGACATATAATCAGATCATTACAAGGGGGGACGAGGGTGGAGTGTTCCAAAGTTCTGCAGCTTTAACTCTGGAGATACTCTCCAATACTTGATTAGGAACAATGTCCCCAGTAACAACTACCATCTTTGTCTCGAGATCTATTTGATATGAACTCACTCCTGTACATAAACAAACAAATAATTTTTGATTAATTTTTAATTATTGATACTTTTCAATAACTACGTTAATTTACCGAGTTCTCGAATATATATAAATCAAACATAACGATATATTTAAAATAATATACAATTTTGTACGTCGTGCTTACCTTCCATCTTCGATATATGTTTCTCGATTTTTCTTGCACATCCATTACAGTGCATGGATACTCTCAGAACCACCATCTATACGTATAGATTAACAAAGAAATGAAGTAATTAAATTAATTACGGACTTAATTACAAACATGTTTGGCTAAGATTATAAGTAAAAATTTTGAAGCTTATCTGCGTACCTTAGGCTTAAGTTGGAAAGCCAGAGAAGGGGTTCCAGCTATAATGTCTTTGAGTCTCAACAATGGACCAACTTCTTCATCAGTTTCTGCAATTAGTGGCTTTTTTTCGTATTCTTCTTCTTTTTCTTCTTTTCCATAGTCAGTACTAATGCACAGACAAGAACCCGAGCCAGAGCCAGAAGAAAAACATAAACGGTCCAATACCCTCCCGAATCTCAGCTTTCCCATCGTAACGACGTACCTCTTGTTACTCGATAAGATACTAAAATTTACCACTATCACCATCTATACGGTCCATTTGTGTTCTTTGAATACCTAGAAGATACCACCTGCCATCCACCATTAATTTATCTATAGGGAACCCCTAAAGCATACACATATAAATAATATGAGAAACCAATGAAGATATTGCTCAGTAAAATAGAGAAATGAGTCAAGACCCATTTTCCAAGGGTGAACAAATGTGGATTGGAATACACAAATGTCACTGCTAAACTATAGTCAGTCCAACTAGATTTTGTCTTTTAATGATTCATCATGTCTTGTCGGTTGGATTATATGAATTGGTACAGTTTCTAAGAGGGCCTGCCTCATGTGACATTACCTGCCCAAATTATTTTCTAAGAGAGCCATTAAAGTCAAAGTGTTGATAAAAAAAAGTCTGAAGTTTTCCATTCTAAAATTTGGGCAAATTTTTATTTTTCTTATAAAAGAAGTCTTTTCGAAAGCTTGCAATGAGCATTAGAAACATCTATACCCATCAATTCGAGATTAGGAGTGTCATCTAGTGGTTCGATCAGAGTTTCTTGAGAGTTCGATTAAGCTGTTCAAGGGAACCAATTTCACTTATTTTGGAATTCAAGATTGCTCATATTTTCATTATGTATCATATTTTACTGCTATTATTTATTCTAAGAAGAATAAACCTTTGCATTATTCCACAGTTCACACTTGTATCTATTGAATAAATTAGCAATTAAGTAGAACACACATGAGTGGAGGAATCTAAGCAAGTTCATCAGTACCTATAATTTAGACTAATCCACAAATATTTTAATATCACCTGTTCATTTTCACAAATTAGGTCATCTTAAGAAAACATATATTAATATTGTGGATGAAATGCAATGGGTGGCTCAATGTCTGCTGCAACATCACTAAGATTTATGTACACCCACATATATCTTAGTTGTCACCGGCCACTAAACTTGCAGTGAAATCTTATCGGGGTTTCAAATTTCGCTACTCTCTCACTTGTCAACTCACGTACCGATGGATATTGCTTGGTTGGTAGTCATAAAATGGGTCTTCACATACTAATTCGTCATGCGATGAAATCTTATCTGGGTTTCAAATTTCGCTACTCTCTCACTTGTCAACTCAAGTTCGATGGATATTGCTCGGTTGGTAGTCATAAAATGGATCTTCACGTACAAATTCATCACTACAATGAGTGAATTTAAAAAAAAAAAAAACTACGCATTTTAATCATTTAATCTAATGAAATTTCCACGACCTTCATTTTGTCGTTTCCGCTCTAGAATTTCAATGTCCAATTGATACAAATTAGAGTTTTAAGTAATCCTATTGAGATAATGCTGAAATTAAGCTCATCGATAGTAGATGAAATATATTGTATCAAAGATAATGGAGTTGAGATATGCTATTCAATTTGCTGTTCGTCCAATTACAAATTGACATATCGTGGAAAATTAAAATTGATGTTAAGGTTGAAGATGTATCTATATGCAATTGAGTGGTCGGCAAAAATGAATAGCAGAGCTCAGCTTAGGATAACGAGGGGTAGGTGAGTTCTATTCATTATTGAAGTATACGTCTGCAGCTTCATTATTGGATGGTTGAATTATGTTATTTCCTCCAGGTTGGTCCATGTGATGATGCCTATAATCTATAGTAGACAAAAATAAAAAGGCTAAGAGATCATTCGTCTTATGCATGCAATTGTGGCCCCACATGGTCATGAACCTTGCTAGCTAGCAAGCATTAGCAGCACGCAGTTGCATTTAAATGTATTTTTTTCATTCTTCCGAGAAATTAAAAGAGTTTCTTTGTCACATGTTACTATGCCCCTATTTATTTTAGTTTAAAAAATTAAGAAAATTTTAAGTTAGTCGATAATTAAATTTAACTACATAGATTCGTTTATCAATTTTTCGACAACACGTTTCATCAACTTTGATTAAAATATACTGAAAACTGAATTTTAGCAAAATCAAATAGTGACTATACATCTTCAATAGTACTACAAGGCCACACTATAATAGTGCTTACGATTGAGTCCTACCAACTACTAAAGTCGTTTAGATGTTGCTATTCCTTGTCGAGATAATGTCTATCTTTACTAGTCGGCAGAATAATGTTACTCATCGAGATGATTGATGGTCAGCATTATTCTAGGTGTAAAATAAATAGTATTAAGTAATTGGGTAAAACCTCATATTTCTTATGGGATTTAAGTGTAAAGTTTGATATCTAGAGTACCAAATTATATTTTTTTGATACTTGAGGGATGAAGATAAAAAAATTGGAAAATAAGATTTAATTGAATGAATGATGAAATTAGGTTTCTTAGTGATGATATGAGTTCGTTGATTGATAGAAATCCAATTTGGGACTTAATTGTAAAATTTGAAAAAGTTAAGGAATTAAGTCGTAATTTAGGAAAACCTACATTTTTAACCTTTGTCAGGGAGCCATTTTGAAGCAAATTTTTAGCCAAAATAAAATCGTTATACGAGAGAGGCCGTTATTTTTTACTAAATTAAGTGAAATTACCAATGTGCCCTTCGCATAAAATTCATTCTCCCTTAAAAAATGGCAGTTTCGATAATTTGCAATATGTACAGTCAATAATTACTGCAAAGTGGACCCCACCTACCTGTCAAACGGTTAAAAAAAATGTATTAAAATATTACCAAAATGGATTCGAGACGCGCTCATTATTCCCGGACTTGTATTATAGTTTTGAGGATGACATTATTTTATTATTGGAGGTTTAGAAGATTTAGTAAGTTTGAAGACAGTGTATTTTTGGTAGGAGATTTTATGAATTGATGATTTTCAAGTCAAATAACATTTCTAAAGCCGAAATTATGTAAGGGAACATGTTTGGTTCAGTTTGGATATTTTCACGAACTATTTGAAGTTTTATATCATACACGGGACATCGAGGTCCGTCGAGGTTTTCGAGCATGACATATAAAGGAGAAAAATTTAAGGAGTTTAATGGTACTAATTTCATGATTTTTCGATCGCGAGAAAAAGGGTCAAATAATTTTATTTTAAACTTGACGAATGTTCGAGAATTATCCGAATTATACAAATTTCCGAACGAAATTAGGGTTTGTTTGGTAGCCTACCGATAATAAAACACTGCAAAAATAAAGAATCAAAATCAGATTTTAGAAACAATAAAAATAAATTTTAAAAAAGAGTTAACGATATGTTATGGAGTTGGCGTTATATGGCCTTTCATTTTCCTCGTTAAAATATAAAATTAACCGTCACATTAATGTATCAAATAATAAATTGTTACATGTATGTCACGTAGGACAACTATTGATTGTTTTTTACTATGAATATCATTATTCTTAACTATATGTAGCACATTACTAAACATTATAATTTGAATTATATGTTTAACTATATGTTTGACATTACTAACATTATAATTTACAAAAGTAGAAGGTTTTTTTAAGGATAATGTTGCGGTCGAAATTTTGAATGCACTTGTGTTTCGTAAAAGTAATGAGGATAATATTATAGATCTCATGTTATGATTTAGTATGATATTATCGTAAAACTATTTGATGCATCAATTGTGTTGACGTGTCTTTTATGAAAAAATATTTTTAAATTTATTTGGAAGATATATTTTGATAAATCAATTCAAATATTTCCTAAATAAAAGATGATGAGAATTGTGGTTTGTAATGTTTGAAGTTGTCGACATTTTAGGGATTAAAAATAAAATTACTATGACAAATTGCTAAGCTTGTCTAAACTTTAAGAAGAATGCATTTTGCGCACCAATTTTTTATGCTTATGGTATCTTTGACAACACTAAGAACTTCTAAATATTACCCCCCTCCGTCTCATTTATATAAACTAATTTTTTTTTTCCATACAGATTAAGAAATCTTATTTAACGTTATTGAAAAAATAATTTTTCTAAAAAACTTTCCTAGTTTACCCTTATTTTTTTTTTTCATCAACAACTAGTAATAAATTATTTCAATTTTTAAATAGAGTGCGAGTTGTATTCAAAATATTTCACTTTTCAAGGGAGAAAAATAATATAATAATTTGAAGTGAAGCTAGTAAAAAATAAAGATTGTGAAAAAACAGTAACTATTTTTTGGGATTAGTAAAATTGAATATTAAATATAAAGAGCTCATTGGAGTATTTAAAATTTTTTACTATCTAAATTTATTGATGCTCTTTAAATTGTTAACAATATTATTTAAAAATAGAGAGTATGTTGAAAATACTCCTATATAAGTGGTTCAGGCATTTTTGGATATATTGCAAGATGGCCTTTCAAGTACCTTTTTGAACAGATGAGTCAAATTGATTTTTGATCTAATTCTAAGAGTTGTATCGATTTCAAAAGTTCTTTGTTTGACATTGATTGAACTGCACGGATTGAAGGTTTGATGACAAGAATTATTATAAAAGGATTTAAACAGATCCATTCTGCCACTTTGGGATGTACCAATTTTTGTTACAAGGAAAAATGAGGGATTATAATCCATTCATTCGTTCGTTCGTTCGTTCGTTCTTCTTGTTGTTATTTTAATTGATAGCAACTAATTTTTCAAAATGAATACCTTAGTTCTTTTATAATGTTAGCCAAATGTTGAGTTAGTCAAAATCGTGCCGAATCAAGATGGAGAGAACACAATTTGAGATTGGGCGCCTGTTTGTTCCACATTTTTGCCCCTTTTTGGAAATTATTTGCCTGTTGCACAGAGCAGCCCAATTTCAATTATTGGAAGGTTCTAACAACAAAGGACGATTGCATGTGAATTTTGAAGAATCTACTTTAAGTTTTTTCCCTTTTACCCATTTTTTGGAACCGATTGAAGGTGGTTGGAGCGTAGAGGGGTAAAAAGGCAAGTGGTAAATGAAAGGATTCTCATTTTACAGGCGTATGTCTTTTAAAGAGGGGAGTGAAATTCAAAGGCACATTTGATGTGCAACGGTCGGATAATATCTAAAAAGGAATGAGAAATGACTACGAAACACAAGCTAGAACCCAAAAGGGTTAACATACATGTACATTTGGTCGTTGAAATTATAAAAAAATTAAGTTAGTTCTTAATGTTTATCATGTTCTAAATCAATCGTACAAGTTTCCTAATAGTTTCAATTTGATCAACGTAATAGTTAAATTAAGTAAAATTCTATATAAATCGTAAAGAATAATATTATTTAGCACTATTGATCTTAGGTGCCGATCTAGGTTGCATACGAGCGTCACTAATTGATAAAACATCTTAAAAGTAAGGGAATAAGTTATTTTTAAGATACAATATCACTTGCAACCACATAAATCAGTGTTATAGTACCACTAGTATTGTATAACATTATTAGATGTAAAGTAGTGTTTATTTTCATTGCAACACAACCTTAACAATGCTAAAAATAGGATGACAAAATCCCAAAGACTTTTTTTTCTCCCAATTGATTTTACGTTCTGGTCTATTTAGGATTCTAAAATCAATTTCAATAAGCATAAAATTAATTGCAAGAAGAACATGTTTCATGGTTTTTGTGGTGGCAGTACTTAGTACACAACCGCTTTTACGATCTACCTAAGATTTCAGGTCAATTTAATTAACAAATTGACCGAATTGACACTATTTTAGTATCTTCAAGATACTCTTTATTTCCAAGGGTCAACTCCTAAATAATAAAAATAGTCTTTAAACGAAAATAGTAAAAAAACTGTCACATTCCAACGGGCTTTTTATTTTACATTATAACAATTTGTTATTTTTTCCATCTTTTTCAAATATCTTTTAAATAATATAATTTATTAACTAAAATATTAAAAGTCGAGCATTGAAACTTTTAATTTATTAAGTACAATTAATATAAACTACAAATAGAGAGTGAGTTTAGCTGTGGAGAGCAAATTTTTCATTTTTCATTTTTAGATTTAGAAAATTAAATTAAAAGTATGTTGAAGCTTATTTTCAAGGGTTAATTCTTTAGGGACTAATTTAGAATAAAATTGACTTTATAAGGACCAAATGCGTATTTACCCCCATTCTGAAATGAGATATGAGACATGAGGCTCAAAATATTTGCTCAGAAAACCTCACCTTCTTCCTTCATTCCACACAAACGCATGCACTAAGAACGAGAAAAAACGCACATTTGTATACTCAAAAATGCAGCTTCTTCGCGCTCCATCCTCGTCCACCTTCCCATTTCATTTCTCGAATTCACAACCCAGAGGAAGTAAGTTTTGCTTTATATGTATGTTTATACATCACATATATTGAATTGAAACTCCTTTTTTGTGCCTGAATTTTCATATTTCGTAGTTCCTGATCAATTTATGTAGAATAGTCGACGAATCTCTTGTTCGATCTCCTGTTAATTACCTGTTTCCATCTCAAGGAAATGAAAGGCATGCATGGGTTTCGTTTAAAGATTCTGCGTGGAGCTCAATCACACCTAAAGCTGCTTCTGTTCAAGGTGGACTTCTTCTTCCAAACAAATTCAATTTACCTAATAATGAAAACCCATTTCTAGAATTTGACTAAATGCAATTGGATTATATGCACAAGTTTCATATACTGGTTGTGCTGCAATATGAAGAAAATTTTGAGTTGTTATTGAAGAACACTAAACGCGAATGTAACCTGAAAATATTATGTGTTCAATCTCCTTACGAGTTTGAAGGCTTGTATGAGCTCCTATGGCAGAGCTCAAAACAAGATTTGAGGGAAAATGGGCGTTAGTCATTTTTAACTTCCACAAAAATTCAATTTTGGTGTTAGTCTTTAGTTTCCTCAGTTTACTGAAATAAATATGGGTGTTACTTTCTTCTTTTTTGGCAAGGATGAGGGAAAAAATTTATGGACTGGTATAATAACTTTCCGAATCCTGCTGCTGGACGGTATTGCATTTCGAATGAATTTTTTGGAAAGGTTGTATTAAGATGAGGGTGGAAATTCCATTCACACGAATGAGATTACATTCGAATATATGCATATAGGCTTGAATTAGAAGTATACATATAAATATTTTCCTGAAGAAAATGTTAGTTCTAAGTTAGAAAAATTATTTCAGTAAGTTCCCAATCTTGTTAGAAATTTTAGCATGTAAACAGAGTGCTATTTGAGTAAAAGTTTTAAGTTCCTAGTTATCTTACCAACAAGGAAATATGGTTGGAACTAGTTGTGAAAGGCTGAAAGAATTATCACAAACTCATTTGTATGATTTTTTTCATTAAGATCCTTAGGAATCTAGATTGGAATCAGAATTCGTTTGATATTTTTGGATTGCAAGATTTTAAGAGCTGGAACAAGATTTGATAATAATGTTATGAGTCCTGTGCCTGCGCCTATTTTTATGTAGTCCTTACTGTAAATACCCTTGGAGAGCATCATACTGTAACAACATTTATGTCATTAAGCAATAGCTATTACAATTTTTACTTTTTCAAGTCATTCAGACCAATAGCTACGTATTAGCCCAGTACTTGTACTTGTGCTTGTTTTTGTAAAACCATTAAACCAAATATCCTTGGAGAGCGAAATATTTTGATTATGTTTTTGTGTTTAATCTATCTTACCATTTTTTGTAAGTCATGTAGAACAATAAGAAATAGCCATGATACTCATAACTTATTAACTTTCCCACACTTATATGTCATCAAGGCAGAATTTTTGGCTTTTACTCTTTTTATGTAATGTTTTTCTTATCAAAATTTTAATTGCAGCTTCCGCTTCAGCAGTATCAAGTCAAACAGCTGAGACTGATGTGCTAAAATCCTTGTCTCAGATCATAGATCCAGATTTTGGTACAGACATTGTCTCTTGTGGATTTGTGAAGGACCTTAATGTGAACAAGGCAATAGGAGAGGTTGTTTAGAAATTTGATATGATGAGTTCCATAATAACTACATGATGACTGATGTCCTCATTCAACTTTTATAATTTGAATCTCAGGTTTCTTTTCGGTTAGAACTGACAACACCAGCATGTCCAATCAAGGACATGGTAAATGTCACCATCACCATTGTTTTATCAAGATTTGATGTGTGTATCAAGTGGTACATACCCTTTTTAACTAATTCTTTTACTTACTTTAGCTTTGTCCGTTACTCAATAATATGCAAAAGACCCAGAGGATTATTTCTCTTCTCACTTTTTCTGTTGGATGGCAAATTATCAAACTAATTTCTATTGCACACGTTGCACAGAGACTGACGAAGTTTTGTTTGTTTAGAGATGATGTTGTTTTGAGTACATTTGCAACATACCTAATGCCATCAAAAAATTGTATCTCTAGTTCGAGAAGCAGGCTAATGAGGTGGTGGCAGCACTTCCCTGGGTCAAAAGGGTAAGTGTTACAATGTCAGCCCGACCAGCAAGACCTGTTCATGCGGGGAACCTTCCTGAAAATCTGCAAACAATATCGAACATCATTGCTGTTTCAAGTTGCAAGGTACGACTATCGAATACGTGATTCTCTTTGTTCTGTGTCAGCGTAAGATGTTCTAAAGTAAGTTTGAGATATGTTACCTTTTGGATTAATGAGTATCATGCAGTGCACAATGATCATCTACCTTGTTCACTGTGAATCTCATTTTCTGTCATTTTAGGAATTAAATCTTGGCATTTTTTTGTCTTGTTGTCCTGGTTGTTTATGGAAAAGATAATTTAGTTCATACCTTATATTATCCTGGGATTCTCGTATTTTCCTGCACTGTTTCACGAGGGAAAACTATAAGCTTTACTTTGTGAAGTGGAGACCTGGCCTGGAGAGAACTAACAATGCTCTTAAGGAGTGGCAGCAGAGTTCCATCACTACTGACCTGTCATATTGTATAATTGTTATATGTTCTGCTATAACACCTCAAGTGCACATATATATATACACACACATACATTTATATATATTTTCGGTCTGAAATATAGCGAATTGGCTTCTCACTGTGAATGAAGGTCAATGAACCAAAACTCATAAACCTTTAATCCCTTTATTGCCCTGCTTTTATGTATGTTATCGAGTGTCATTTAATGTTCATTAATTTCCTGGAAGCAGACCAAAACTTTCTTTTGATATATTAATACTCCTATAATTGAAGGGAGGGGTGGGAAAATCAACAGTAGCTGTGAACCTTGCATACACTTTGGCTGGCATGGGTGCAAGAGTTGGGATTTTCGATGCAGATGTATATGGCCCCAGTTTGCCAACGATGGTCTCCCCAGAAAACCGGTTACTTGAAATGGTAATCTTTCAGTTTTTGTCCAAAAAAATTTGCAATTCATTGAATCACTTTTTAATCTTTGAAAGAGATATTATAGAATCCAGAGAAGCAAACCATCATTCCAACCGAATACTTGGGTATTAAGTTGGTATCATTTGGATTTGCTGGGCAAGGACGTGCAATAATGCGAGGTCCAATGGTTTCAGGGGTCATCAATCAACTACTGACTACTACTGAGTGGTATGACATGTTTCCTACGTGAATCAAAAAGTTCAAGTAACAATATACAATTTATAGTGAATTGTGTTTTTAGGAATTTATTGATAGTTCTTGGTCATTGGGATATTTATCCTGTCAACCATTTCTTTTTTGATTGTCCATGATATAATTGCGCATGGTAACTTTTAAAGCACCTTGTCAATTGGGCAAAGTCCAGAAATACTCATAAATGAAGACTGTTTCTTAGTGATATACCAAATGCTTCACTAGATATTGATTTTATGACAATGGTCAAATATTCTGAGTTGATGTTGCTTTGTTTGATTGCCCTTCTTGACATGCCCCTATTCTGAACTTGATATCAATTTTATTAGTCAATACAGTTTCTGAGATGGATGTGGCTTTGATTAGATTTGACGTCATGAATAGCAGTCTTATCATGATTGTTGCTACTATATAGGGGAGAACTGGACTACCTCGTTATTGACATGCCCCCTGGAACGGGTGATATTCAACTCACCTTATGCCAGGTATTGTTTTGATGCCTATTTGATGAGATGATTTCCTATAAACTTTTCAGCGGAGTCCCTTACAAATATAGCTATATTGTTAAGTGATACTCTTGATTAACTTAGCTAGATTCCACTTTCAGGTCGTTCCATTGACTGCTGCTATCATTGTTACCACACCTCAGAAGCTAGCATTCATAGATGTTGCCAAAGGAGTTCGCATGTTTTCAAAGCTAAAGGCATGTTTCTTATATGCTCTAATGTGCTCTCCTGACGATTTTTGAATATTTTTGTCATTTTAAATGAATTCAGTGCAAGACAAATAGATCAATTAGGATAGTACTAGGCAGGTTTGTCTTTTGAGCTATGCCCCATTAGTCAAAGTTCTGTTGTTTGCATTTTCACTGTATATCGTATTAACAGGTTCCTTGTGTAGCTGTGGTTGAAAACATGTGCCACTTTGATGCTGATGGAAAACGTTACTATCCATTTGGTAGAGGGTCAGGTTCTCAGGTTTCCAACTGCTTTCCTGTATAATTTATGTTTTGCCTGTCCCACTTTTCAGCCACTACCAGAAAATTTCGCTACATAAAGACGGACAATGATAATAAATCATTTAAAATTGTAACAAGAGTTTCCGTCATTTCTGCAGATTTGAACTTCTGTCTCATTTCTACATACACATCTGCAGGTTGTTGAGCAGTTTGGGATCCCCCATCTTTTCGAGCTCCCAATTAGACCAACTGTAAGTTCCACTGGCAGTATGCTTTGTTCATTGTTTGGATTTATATTTAACTGGGAGATCTAAGTAGTATAATCAGTCCGTATAAAGTTTGGTTATTTTCATTTTACTGTACTATAATTCAAGACAAAAAGCTTTTCATGAGTCTCTCTGTCTCTGTTTAGACAGAATAGTTAAACGGTTTTATTTGTCGATAGAAATGAGTGGTGAATTAGTGTATAGTACTTATGAGTCCATTGAAATGTGTGGTTGAAAAAGAAGTTTGACCAATTTATAAATGATTTATAAATTTTCATAACAGAGGACAGTCGGAGAAAAACTTTCTTTGTTTAAGGGAGAATTACTGTCTTTACCTCATCAAATAATATGCGCCTGACCAGTTAATTAGAATTTTGCACATTAAGCTCCTGTTTGGTGCACATTTTTGCTC